>OZ023263.1:107215411-107510847 GCA_964006375.1 Tillus elongatus | reverse complement strand
AAAGAATGCTTGGATATGAAGCCAAACATTCAGCAAATTAAACAAGTAGAAATAATCACATACTTTGTAGTATTTGTACGTAGCAAAGGTGTGAGAAATCTGTTCGCGTGCAATGCAAGCACTTAATAGAAAAAGTACTCTTCTAAATAATAAAGAGTTCAACTAAGACCTCAGGAAAAGTTTCATCAAGTCGTATGTAGAGTGTGCAATACTGTTCACAGCGAAAACTTGGACTTTGGTTAAGTAAAGAGATTATAAATAAGAAAATGCATAAAAATTACTAAAACGCGATACAATAGCAAGATGAATAAATTGTGCTAGAGGAGGTGAAAGCAGAAAGATGCTTGCTAAAACAAATTGAAAGCAGGAAAGTGATATTTGTTGGTCAGTTCCCAGACATGATAAGTTTTTATCAAAATTAGTTGGGTGAAGAAATAATAGAGGTAGAGAAAGAGAAAAACTCCTGGAAATCATGGCACAACTTATTAAGTGTCAAGCTAGAGACAAAGCTATATAGTTGTGGTAATTCGTAGATTGACATCGCTTCAGGTTGTGATAGTAAAAGCAACAAACAAATGTAGATAATTTTTCACTTATATTAGAGTTGTTTAGCGGTAACATATTTTAGTAAGCCTAGAAAAAATAGCCTGTGAGATTTGCCTTACAGTTTTGTTCACATAAAAGAAATATTTATTTGTCAAGTAGAAATGTCAAAATTACAGTGATAAGAATTTTAATATTAGTTAAAAAATTTGGTCCTATATTGGTATGAGTTCTCTAATAATGGTAGATGGATACTAGTGGCAGCTGCACGAGTGTTATTGGTAGAAATGCTGAAAAAGAGACACGCTGAACCAAATTTTTAAGTGACATTTTATAAAAATATTTTGGCAGTTTAGTTTGGAACATAAAATAAAATTGTGTTAACTGCAAACACAAGCTTATGCTTATTTGTGGAACATACTGTAAAATTACAATCAATAAAGATACTAAAGATACTATACTATAATGACAAATCGCTACTTTTTGACACTACACTTTTTATTTGCAGCTCAGAACCTACAAACCCTAAATTTCCCAAACTAACTATTGTTTTAATACTCATCAGGGAATCTGAATAGCTGCTTGCCAAATCCAAATAATGAAATGATTAATCGGTATATCCAGTTGTCTGACAAACTCAGCATCTAAATGGCTGTATCCATATTCCTAAATAAAGATAAACATGCAATATTGACTCACTTCTCATTGAAATCATTTGCAAATATTTGCAATAGCTCTACACAGTTAAATGGACCGTCAGATTTGCTTGCATCTAGCTTGACTCAACGTATAATGTTCTACGATTGAAATAGTTAAACTGTAATGTAGCGAGCCTACAAGAGCCCGCTACAATACATTTCCTAGAAATATTTTTATTCGAGTTTAAAATACATAGGACGTACCTACAGGGTTGTTTAAACAAAATGTATAGGTTTGAAAACTTGTAAGAAATTAGCAATTAATTTTGGTACCAAAACTTCCAATTTTGATGCAAAATTAAATGACTAACTTTTTTTTCGCACTTAACTGCAGCGCACCAAGGAATTAAATCGCATGATCTACCGTTTGCGATACATTGCAAATTGAAATATAATTAATAAGAGTCATTTAGTTTTTCAAATAAACGCCTTATAATCAGTATTTTCATAATAAACCACAACAGCCATTTGTTAGATTGCGTGGAATATACTTAACAGTAACCAATAAGTAAACTTTGCGATAGTAGTAACTGAGCTTAAACGTTATTAACACAACAATGGTAATTGAATAATGAAAATGTCTAATTAGGTAGAATTGAAACGGCGAGGGTACTTTACACATCTAGATACAAGACCGGATGAGCTCACCGTGACCTATACTTAACACCTGTGTCTAGGGCTACCAATTCTATTTTTGATTTCGGGCTTCGTAGTGAGTTACCAGGATAATTAACATGGCTCGCAATTTTTCCGCTTTAACGAAATAAAACACCTCTCTGACGTGCTGTTTACACAATCCTCCCAAGTGGCCTTCCTGACCTGCCCTGACATCACTTTGCCTAGTTAAAGCGCCGAGGGAAGGAAAAACCCATCCTGCCATACATCGTAAGGTCATGTGAGTATAATATAATACATACATTTCCTTATTTGAGGTCACTTTACCTCATTGTTACATTACCTCATGGTTTTTCTGCCCTCAGAGTTTTAATTAGGCAAAGTGATGTCAGGGCAGGTCAGGAAGGTCAGTTGGGGATTTTGTGAAAAACAGCACGGCAGGGAGGTCTCTTATTTCGTTAAAACAGCCAAATTCCGAACAATGTTCATTATTCCGGTAACTCACTGTACATACAGAAGCCAAAACTCAAAAGTAGTATTGGTATCCCTAGAGACGACTGATTTGTAGAGACGCGTTGATGCCTGTGTGTGATGGTAGTACCGATATGGGTAAGACTAGGGTGGCAGGGTTCGTATTAACCATTGAACATACAGGCTGGTTCATACAGGCTGGGTGTGACCTTATTTAAAGAAATCCTTTACAAAAATCAGGGGAAATATCTTATGTATAGTACAACTTGAGTGTAAGTGAATGTCAAATAGGTCCACGCTGTTTCTAGTACCTACGTCAATTAATTTAAATTAGGCATTATACGTTAATATCTGTGCTGTAAGTAAAAGTTACCTCGAACTTATTTGGATAAATGGTGGGCGAAATGGATCAACCTCTCAGTTTTTATAATCAAGTTTTTAGTGACTTTTCGTAGAGAAATTCACCAACGAAGAGACCGCGACCTTTGAATTTTCAAAAAAATTCTCCAAATGAGCACGAACTAGGACCACTGGAACCCATCTTTGGGGCTTTTAAATTTTATGTTTATATATATATATATATATATATATATATATATATATATATATATATATATATATATATATATATATATATATATATATATATATATAATATAAGAATAATAATTAAAATCATAATAATAATAAGAAGAAGAAAACCACAGTAGACAAACTTTGCCCCCAGAAGTCTTTGACTTGTATAGCGGCTGCATACATACACATATAGACAAAGAACACCACCCGTAACTCATTAGAAGCCGGTCTCCACATTCGAGTGAAAAAGACCGGCTGTCCGAATACGGGACTCGGATCCGCGAACCTAGCTACCTGAGCTATTTATATTGTCATATTATATATTAAATTACGTTACTGTACAGGACAAGTCGTTCACGTATTTTATTAGCGTACTGTATAATTTACACAAATAAACAATATATATATATATATATATATATATATATATATATATATATATATATATATATATATATTTGGCCTAGTCGACACAAGCAGCCGTTAGATGTAAAGTGCAAGGAATAGCTTAGTCAACATATTAAGTTAACTGTAATCTTAACAGCTCCTGTAATTTATACAACACTTTTAAAATTCAGAGCATTTATATTATTATTAGTAATTAGTTATTCAATGTAGTTTGCCTGTCTGTTTATATCTTATATAAAACTTTTTTTTAAATATTCCAATAAATTTGCAATACGTTATTATATATATATATATATATATATATATATATATATATATATATATATATATATATATATAATAATAACGTATTGCAAATTTATTGGAATATTTAAAAAAAAGTTTTATATAAGATATAAACATATATATATATATATATATATATATATATATATATATATATATATATATATATATATATATATATATATATAAACATACATTGTTAAATTGCAATAACATGATGGTGTTCTATTTAAAAAAGAACAGTTTGTATCACCAACAACTTATGAGCCAACTTGTGATTAGAAAAATAATTTTACAATATGCAGCTTAATAGATTTTTTCCCCGTATCTTATTATAACAATAAATATATCGAGGTTTGCCGCAAAATGCGACACACTGTATATATATATATATATATATATATATATATATATATATATATATATATATATATATATATATAATTTGACATATGTCAAACTAAAGTAATTTTTATCTCCTACAAATTTAAAATTTTGGTGAAAATATGGGTTGTTTGGAAAGAGTAGCTGTTACAAAGACATTATGGAATAGCAGATATTTATGGTAAATGAAGGTGATGGTTGAAGTGTTAGAAGGTGCGAAATAGAAGAGCAAAAAGAATTTAAGTTTGGTACGTCAAAATTTGAAGTTTATTGAATTTGGTGTAGGACTGTGAAACTATTTAGGATCAACCTTGTAAATTATGTTATATGATACACCAGAAGTCGCATAAGACTTATTGTATTAACATAATGTAGAATTTTTGCCAATAAATAATAATAATAATAATAATAATAATAATAATATATATATATATATATATATATATATATATATATATATATATATATATATATATATATATATATATATATGTACATATATATATATATATATATATATATATATATATATATATATATATATATATATATAAAAATATAAAACTAAAACTGTCCCCGGATATTCTAAAGGGCCTAGTTTGCAATCGTTTAAAGAAATCTTTTTAGAATTCAGCCAGCCTCACTATAACCAATTTTAAAACTGCCTAAGCATCAGAGAAAGGGTCTATTTAAAACGAGCTTTCTGCAAAGATTATAGTAAAATGAAGGGCAATGACCTCTGAAGCAGAAACTTAGGGCTTTGCGAAATACACTTTTACAGCAGTTCTATATAACCCGCATTCGTTTCCTAACCTTTGCCTAAAAATGGTCAATTTTGATGTTTCAAATCGAGACTTCGGCATTCTAAGAAGAAAAATTATAACATTTCTTTAAGTATTTCTGCTGAAATTGTTAACTTTTTGCACCAAAAAATCTTAATTTTTGTCTGAAATATTCGGCACATTTTGTTAGCCGCAGAAAATATGTTTATTCAATACATTTTGTTAGCCACAGAAAATATGTTGGTCTTCTGCCCTTCACTAGGCATCAGTGGCACCCAAAGTTTTCCTCCTTAAAATGTCTATAACTTTTTTATTAACTTAAAGGCCTGATTTTTTTTATTTAGGATACGTTTCAAAGTAGAAACTTGCGTACGAAATTTGGTTGCTATAGCTTTGATAGTTTTGAAGATACAAACATTTTCCAAAAGAAAACAAAAACTTTGGCAGGAAAAATGCCATCAAATTTTTCTGGCTAACGAACTTATCCAAAAACACTTACAAGAGGCAATCACCGAACTTCATTAGAATCAGCAAATTATTTTTGAGTTATCGGTGATATATATATATATATATATATATATATATATATATATATATATATATATATATATATATATATATATATATATATATATTCGACCGTCACTGTCCTTCATTTTACTAAAATAGTTACAGAAAATTCATTTCAAATAGACCCTTTCTCTGATGCTTTGATGGTAGCCTTACTTAAGTTTATGTTTTAACGGTCTATAATTTTTCGCAAATTTTCGTAGAAAAGATTCGTTTATGAGGAGACCGCGACTTTTAAATTTTAAAGATTTCTTCAAATAAGGGTGTAAGTTTACATTAAGTTTTTATCTGTTATATATATATATATATATATATATATATATATATATATATATATATATATATATATATATATATATATATATATATAGGGTGACGCATTTCTACGGTAAAGGTCAATATAATTGTTATTATACCTACAAGGTACGGGAAAAATTGTATACGTTCATCATAAGGTGTCTTGAGCTGCATCTTCTAAAATTATTTTGACAATCACAGGATGGCTCATAAGTCGTTGGAGATCCTAACAATTTTTCTTTGAACACACTTATATTATTGCATTTTTGCATTTTTTGTCGAAATATGATGCATGTCTGTAAGAAAAAATCGAGACGCAGTAAGTGCGTTTGGTAGCGAATTTTCAATAAATGCTCCAGATTTCAATAACTCGATTAGCTATTGGGATTGTTGTTGGGTAGAAAACCAGTTTTCTCGGAAAGATTTTAAGTTAATTTTCGGAAAATGTTAGTACATTTGCAAACAATAAATTATTTTGGCAAAATATGGTACATTTTTTTCTACTGTATGGGTTATACCGGTAACCAGATTGATTCCGGCTTGCATTAGAGAGACATATATGCTATTAAAACTATTTTAATGAAGATTCTCTTCCATAACGCAATTTCTGCGTCCAGACTTTGTTATTGTTATAAGTTGATTAATGTTAATTGATTTTCATATTAAATATTGAACAATATCATTTTAATGTCACTATTTATAATTTCGGTTTTATTTTTTAAAGAATTTCTGGATCAACTTACACCAGCTTAGCAAGGAATGTTATTCATAGTTGCCATAAATGCACGTAAATAAATTCGATTTTTGTGTATGGCGATACCGTAAAAGGCAAAACCAGGTACATAGGAGAAAACAAGCAAATATGAAACCCAAGAGACAGTCCCCATAAATGCGGATGTTGTGGAAGTCATGGGTGTGTATAATATTTATAATTTTGTGGCCTATATAGGCTCTATAGAGAAAAAAGTGACTAAATTATAATAACTATGGAGGGCTTAAGATTTATGGAAAATGAAGGCAGAATAAGATCGAGGAGGAAATGTGCAAAAGAATTACTGTTAGGTTTGATGCCTTCAAATTTGAAGTTGGAAATGTCAATGTCAAGTAGTTAAGTTATATCGCAAAATACAACACAAGTATACTGAACTTACTGTATTATGGACAGACTGTACAATTGTTACCAATAAAGTAATACTAATATATATATATATATATATATATATATATATATATATATATATATATATATATATATATATATATATATATATAATAATAATACATATATATATATAATAATAATTAGTATGAAGAGTTTTCACCGAGTGAGGGCAACAACATTGAATGAAGGAATATGTTATCTTTGTTGGTGACATGTGCAGCAAAAAGATCTAGTTGCTGTCCTAAGAGTATTGTAGTGAGTCTTTGTTATTTATTTTAGGACAGATGAGTTACATTTGTCTCTTGGTAAATAACAAAAGCTTGAATTGTCCTGGTATGCTACCCTCTGGTGAAACTTGAATGCCCCGTGATAGAAGATATAAATCGGTTTGGAAACTTTTTTAAGTAAACAAATATCTCGCTTATGGTAACTTACATCATAACAATTTAGTGGTTACGACGCTTTTCAAACTTTTATTGAATTAGATTTGAATTGAATGTATATGCAGAACAAAAGAATGCTGTCTGAACCAGCAGTGTTAAATTAAACTTGTTTATGTTTGACAATTCCAAATAAAAAGAGAGAATTCATACTTCGGCACTAAAAAGCTTCCGCTGTTTAAAACTGATAGCGGAAAAGTTTGATAGAATTTGTAGGCAACCCATATCCCATATCCGGAGTGAGTTTCAAATTTATATATATATATATATATATATATATATATATATATATATATATATATATATATATATATATAGTGTGTCCCAATCTGGATGGGAATGTATTGCTATCTCCGTTCATATTAGAGACAGGGAGACAGATAAATTAACAATGTTTTGTAGAATTTGATGCTCGTTCCAAATATGACTTGTATTTTGCCCTGCCTCTTTTCGTTTTCGAGTTATTTTCAAAAAAAAAAATTTTTTTCGATTTCTTTTTTCTTCAATATCTAAGTAGGTGTTGATCTGACATGTCTAAGACTTGCACATTATCAGGACACTTTTTACTGACTAATCTTTTTGTGCTATTCTCAACTTTGGATTGTCATTTGTTTTTGAGCTACATGTATCAACGTTTGGTTTAATTATGGCAGCTCTATTGGTTTTTTTTCTCAGGTGATAGCCTATGAAAAGAGATTTACAATGATGTACAACATGCTTGATTAGTCTTGTAAATGCACTAACAATTTTGAGAAAAACCGTTTTGGGGATAGTAGGCTATGAAATCCAATACCAGAAAACGAATGGCAAAAAAAAAGTGTTCAAAAAGCAGTAGGCCATAGAGTCTAACAATAGATTTCCACTTTCAACATAATTTTCCGTAATGATTCACGATAAAAAAATAGGAACTTTGAGCACACCAATGAATCGGTCCATTATTACAAATGATATTTTACATTACAGCATTATCCTAAAAATTGTTATAATTTAATTAAATAGGTAAACCTAGTAAATAACTAAACTCACTAACAGAACTCAATAAAAATCAGATTAATGATATACGAAGACACCTTAGAAAATTGTTTGATTTTGAAACGTATGTCAACTGAAAAACAAAAGAAGAAAGGTTGCTATGGATATAACACTATCGCGACAATTAAGAATACTGTGGTTCTTAATTATCTGAACAATTTGAGGTGTCTTTAGCACGTTGCTTAAAATTTTGTACGTTTCCTGTTTATTTTAAATATTATTCAACAATATGTTCAGTAATAAAGAATATTTTCACATGTTGGAATGATATATTCGTTCTAACCGAAATACTGAGGCAGCTGCAAATTTATATCGAAACAACTACCCAGAAAGACGACAACCAAGCACCAAATTATTTCGCAGGATAGTGACCAATCTATTGAACGACGGTAGCTTCCACGCAAAGAAACTACCAATGGCTAGAAATGAAGAAAGAAATAATGCCGTCTTACATGTTTCAAACGAAAACCCTCCGCAATCTGTTCGGTTTTAGGGTGAACAAATTGACGTTCCAAAAAGTACGGTACCGTGTATTAAAACAAAATCATTACCATCCATACAAACCTACAATCGTACAAGGCTTAAATGTTGACGATTATCCTAAGCGACTTCAATTCTGCAGATGGTATCAGGGACAATGTTAGCAAGATGAAAACTTTGATTTGAAAACCATATGGACTGATGAATCCAGATTTACAAATTGTTGTGTGTAAAATCGTCATAATAGGCATTATTGGGCAAATGAAAATCCCTATCTAAAGTAAGAAAGACGAGTGCAAGACATATTTGATATTAATGTTTGGTGCGGCTTATTAGGTAAAAAAATGTTATTTTTGTTTGTAGATTAGACAGTTAGTTTAAAAAAAATTCAGGTAACTTCATGGTTAGTCCGTTCTTCTTTGAAAATAATTTAACTGGGAAAAGGTATCTTAATCTATTGAGAAATGATATCCTACCAACAATTAGAAGAGTTCATGATAATTAAGACGAGATTCGGTACCAACAAGATGGTTGTCCAGCTCACAATTCTATGATCGTCAAAGAATTTTTGTACCAAAATTTCAATAATCGTGTCATTTGTAACAATGGGCCGGTTCATTGGTGTACTCAAAGTCCTGATATAATACCCATGGATTTTTATTTTTGGGGTACTCTAAAGAATGATGTGTATAAATTCGATCCACCATAAAATATCAACGAATTACGAAACACAATCACGGAAGCTGTAAAGCCTATCTACCAAAACATCCCCGCCAGAGTTTTCAGGCATGTTTCAAAAAGGTGTATAAAGTGCATTGAACAAACCGGTGGCCATATTGAACAATTTTCTATTTAGTGTATTTTTAACCACTAACTGGTATCGTCGGGTCAGAATTGACCCGCCGCATCATTAACTCACCACAGATTAGGTGCTTTCGCAGTTACGCGGTGGGGGTTCCGTGACTTCTAATACAGTATGCATACAATTAGACACCTTAAGCGCCAGTTCAATTTAAGCATTGAGAGTGCCGATTTATACGGGTTCGGGTCAGATTTGACCCGAGAATACCAGTTACGTGTGCATTTTTAATTTATTTCACTATGGATTTTCTCGTTATTGACGGCAAGAAATATACGGGTGATAAAGTACGTGAGTTGTTCTTGGACAATGAAGATGATGACGATATTTATGACTCGACTACTATCGATAGTGATCACGATTCTGATGAAGAATATACCATAGAAGACGATTTCGATCAAGATGAACAAGTTCCTGTTGGCGATTTCTATAATGATGGAAACAGTGATGGTTAAGCTAGTTTTTCGGATTTGCCATTATCATCTGCATGCTATGTTTATGGAAAGAACAGGTACAAATGGTCAAAACAAGCTCCCACACCTGGTGGGACCAGACGCCATATTATTACGCATTTACCTGGACTGAAAACGGTGACAAAAAACTTACACGATAAGAACCCTGTCAACTACTGGTCTCTTCTGATAACCGACGAAATGATTAGCACAATTGTCGATTGCACAAATGAAAAAATTACTGATTTGTCCAGTAGACATGGGAAAACAGCCTCATTTGTGAATTTCACAGATTCAGTTGAGATGAATGCATTTTTGGATTGCTCTATTTGATGTCGGTTTTCAAATCCAACCATAAAGACATCGAAGGTTTATTTGCTTCAGACGGCACCGACCGAGACATGTCGCGAGGTACCATGTCGCTAAAGAGGTTCATGTTTTTGTTAGTTGCATTGCGGTTTGATAGTACTTCTACCAGAGACGCGAGAAAGCCGGATAAATTTTACCACATATGTGAAATTTTTGAGACATTCATACAGAACTGTCAAAATTTTTATATTCCTGGTGAGTTCCTTACAATAGACGAGATGCTTGTATGCTTTAGAACACGATGCTCTTTTTGTGTTTATATGAAATCTAAACCGAACAAGTGCGGATTGAAAATATTATGCCTTTGTGATGCAAAGACACACTACCTTCTCAATGCTTTCGTCTATACAGGCAAATCAGAAAATGGGCAACCACGTGACGCTGATTGATGTGGCCATTCGGAATACTAAAAATCTAGAGATAAAGTACAATTAGAGAATCACTAAGTACAGAGACCTCGAGATACAAGTAAAGAGACAGTGGAGGGCAGATAGTGTCCGAGTGATTCTAATAGTCATGTCATAAACTGGTGTGGTTCCTAATAATCTTCGAGAAAACATTAAGAGACGGGGTCTTGAAGAGCATCTTTATAAGGTTGTGCAGAAGGCGGTAATACTTGCAACTGCCCACACCGTGTTGAAATTCCTGGGAAATGATTTTTATGTCACGCTGTCGTTCAGGGCCCGATAACGTGTAAAGGGCTCTATCTGAGCTCAGTCCCTTTGGTAACTGAGATACCTGGGTGAGTGAATGTTTCCCTTTGAGGGAGTGTGAAAACTCTTCAGGCTAAAGTCGATAATAATAATAATAATAATAATGTAAATAACACCACGGTAGACAAACTCTGCACCCAGATGTCTTTGACTTGTGCGGAGGTAGCTTATACACACACACATATAGACAAAGGACACCACCCACAACTCATTGGAAGCCGGCCTTCCCACATTAGAGTGAAAAAGATTGACTGTCTGAATACGGGACTCGAACCCTTGACCTTCTAGTCTGATTCTAGAGGGGTAGTCGCCTCGTAAACTGAGCCATTCGGCCTATAAAATGTAGACCAGTAGATTAAAAAAATGTTCAATATGTCGAAACATTCTGACTCCATAGAGCACCGAAACTGCTCAACTTGCATGCTAAAATGAAAACTACAGTAACGAAAAGAAAACAAAACATATCTTATATAGAGCCAAATAATGTCAGACTTAATCTCTCTATAAGATGTTTGAAATATATCAACGAAACTGTAAATAAGTTACAAGTTGCAGCACATAGTATTAAGTGGAGATGACTGATTGCAGCGAGCACGTACGAGCCAAGAAAAGATAAATAGCAAGCGGATAACATCTCCTAGAGCAGTGTGCATCAGCAACCAGCTTGTGTGCTACTAAAGATCAGTTAATTTTGTAGTTGACCACCTTCTGTCTAAATACAACTGAGTGGACCTGCCGTTGGCACTCAAAAGATGACGCAACAATTCTTTCAACAAGAAGACCATGTGAGTACCCAATACGCAATTTCGAGCCATCCAGTCGAAATGACATATATCTAAGAAGTCTTTGTATTTTTTCCAGTTCTTGTTTATGACAAAGATGACCAAATACCGGAAGCATATTCAAGACGCGCACAAACAAAAATGTTTAATATACTAAGCAACACCGCACATGGAAGGTCGCAGCCCTTGCGAATGATGTAGACAAACCTTCCACAACATTTTGAAACAGTTTTAGCTATATGATGATTAAAAGATAATTGGAGTCAAACATGACATCCAAATCTTCTACGGCATCCAACCTTGTTAAAACTTCTTCGTCGCTAATGTAGAAGTATAACGCGGGATCTCATAATTTGTGACATCACAGTGAAATGCATTTGAATACATTAAGGCACAGGCCATTTTATTCACACTAATGAGCTAAAATTTCTATGTTCTTCCGCAAATGACAGCAGTCTTCTCAAGATGAAATTTTATTGAGCAATTTTTGATCATCGGCATATAAAAAATGATTAGCAGAGAGGCTACAGATGAGATCGTTCACAAATAAAAAAAAACAAGCGACCCAAAATGGATCCCCATGGGACCCCAGAAAGAGTATTAAACGGCGTAGACCTAACACCATTGTGTTCAACCTAGTGCTGCTTGTTTGACAAGTAAGACTTTATCAAGGTTGTCAATTTCGGTAGAATATAGAAGCCACTCAGTTTATGCAAAAGCCATCTAAGATCAACTTGGTCGAATGCTTTGGAGAAATCGCTATAGAAGACATTAGCCTACCAGCACTCAGGCAGGCGGTCACGCATAAACTGAGTCATAGCAAATAGATTGGTCACTCTGGATCGTCCATCGTCCATATATCCATACTGATTCTTTGATATTCTACGTGACACATCATCTTGTAAAAGCAAGATTCAAATATTTTACAGAAATTACTTAAAATAGACACTTGGCCGTCATTTTTCATATTGCATTAGTTGCCATGTTATAGAATGGGAACACCTCTAGAAATTTTTAGCTTGTACGGAAAAACGCAACTGTTTAGTGTCAGGTGAAAAATGTGTTTGAGTGACGACAATAGAGCGTGTTTGCAGTCCAAAATCATAAAACCTGATATTTCATTAGGACCAGCCTTTATTTTTTATGTATTATTTATATACATTAGCTTTATTTATTTATTAGGTTTTATTATTTTTTTAACGGTAAAAATGCCAGACTCATAAAAATGGCTTATAAAAATGAATTATCAGATACAATCATGATCTGCTAACCTATCATATCCCATTCAGAAATAACATAGGACCTTGCGAAATAAGAAGCTAAAATTTTGACTGTATCTTGTATATTTTCAATACTTTCGCCATTACACACCACATGATCAGGAAATACACTCTTCCTGGATTTAAAGTCACAAACGACCGGAATGTTTTTGGACTCGAATCAATCTGACTCTATACGACTGACAAAGGCACTATAATTGTGACGCATATCCTCCATAATCTGGCTACGAAGTTGTTAAAAATGTGATTTTCTTTTATAGTTAGAGAGTTTTTTGCGTAAGACACTTTAAAACATATTTTACGTTTCAAAATTTTGTGAGATAATACTTCCAAAACGGCTCAACTTATGAATGAGCGGTAAATTGTTGCATTCAGGATTTATTTCTCTATCGACCTGTCACATCAATTGGCTAGTGTTTTATTTGAAAGCATTATGGCTAGCCATGGATTTTGAAAAAGCAATGCGCAGTTGTTTATCTAATAAATAATTTAAATTCCTTGTCTGCTCTTATGCCGAGTAGTGTTACTAAGTAAATACTGTAACCTGTGATGGCCACTTAGAGAACCCAAATCAGCACCACATATTTTAAAAAACATGACGATGGTTTCACTAACCAAGTTGGCGTCATCATATAATGAAAAGTTCTTCATCTTCTGATGACGCTAGCTTGGTTAGTGAAACGATGGTAAAGTTTTTTAAACTGTGTTGTGGTGACTTGAGTTTTCCAAATGTGCTTACCGAGTAGTGTTGTAATCACGGTGATATCTTGAATAGTTATACAGTTATTTGGGTGCGACAACTAAAAAAATTTCTCCATATCTAAAATAAATTAACAACTATACTTTATACAGCTGTGGAAACTTATGGAAACGTGATAAACATTTGTATTTCTTATTTTGTTACCTTCCAAAAAATCATCATTGTAATCATAAATGATTATAATGATATAGTTCAAGTTTACTTAAGGAAATTTAATTTGCCGATGAAAAATGTTTTATTATTCAAGCTCAACTCCCTTTGATTCTTATTGTCTTATAACGAAATAAGATAATCAGACTGAAAATTTTAAACATTTACCTGCTATTTGTTCGTTTTTGCGTTATTTCTGTAAGTGAATTATTTGTATAAATGGGAAAGCAATCGCAATTTAATGACATTATTGCAAGTTCAGAGGCAACTTCACTAATCGTGGATTCGGCCTTTACATGGGCCTAGCCTTTAATGATATTACTCTGGAAAAGTTGTTGAATTAATTTAGCACAAAGATGCTTCAAAAGTTAACTTACCTAAATATGCGGTAACAAATTTGCTTCGTTCATTTGGTGGAATCCATTTGGCTGCCATATTGTGCATTGATGGCCAGGCAAATCCCTACAAATAAATAAGTTAGATATTTTTTGTAGTTATTAATAATATACATGCTGTTCTAATTAATTTAGCCCTATGCAAAATGTCCGAATCAAAAATAGACTAATATTCTGTAACAGGCATTTGGACAGATAATGGTTTAGCTCTTATTTGAGCTCCTTGATGTACCATATCCAGGTATGTCAAAACGAACCTACAACTAACTGACTGAATAGAGTAAGACGTGAATGTTGTACTAAACCCTCTGACAGCTGACTTTTATTTCTTTAATTGTAGAAGATATCAGACGGAATGCGTACCGATATTACACCACACCCCGACTGATATTTACACATAACATAATTTTAGGTAAAAAAGATCTGTATATATATATATATATATATATATATATATATATATATATATATATATATATATATATATATTGCTATGGTATTTATTTTAAGTATACCTGCAAATATTTATTTTAGAGCTGAGAACATATGTCTTAATCATCAGGTTGGGTTCATTATAATTACAGCTAGCTTCTACTAATTAAAATTCAGTAATATGTGCTATTTAAATTCATTTATTGGTTTTAGTGAATTTTCTTAGAAAAAGTTCACTAATGAGGAGATCTCGACTTTTGAATTTTGAAAAAATTTCTTCAAATGAGCGCGATCTAGGACCCCTAGAACCCATATCCGGGGTCAGTTTCAATTTTTATATGTTTATATATATATATACATATATATATATATATATATATATATATATATATATATATATATATATATATATATATATATATATATATATATATATATATATATATATATATATATATATATATATATATATATATATATATATATATATATATATATATGTATCACACCGATAACTCAAAAAATAATGGGCCGATTTTGATAAAATTTGGCATGTACCTTTATTTTGTAAATGGCTTGGATAAGTTCGTTAGTCAGGAAAATCGGACGAGATTTTCCGGGAAAATTTTGAGTTTTCATTCGAAAAAAATTCTTATCTCAAAGACTAATAGGCCGAATTTGACAAAATTTGGCATGTACCTTCCTTTTGTAAATGACTTTGATAAATTCGTTAATCAAAAAAATCGAACGAGGTTTTCCGGGAAAATTTTGAGTTTTCATTCGAAAAAAATTCTTTTCTCAAAAAATAATGTGCCGATTTTAATAAAATTTGGCACGTACCTTCCTTTTGTAAATGGCTTTGACAAGTTTGTTAGTCAGGAAAATCGGACGAGGTTTTCCGGGAAAATTTTAAGTTTTTATTCGAAAAAATTTTTTTTCTCAAAGAATAATAGGCCTATTTTGATAAAATTTGGCATGTACCTTCCTTTTGTAAATGGCTTTAATAAATTCGTTAATCAGAACAATCGAACGAGGTTTCATTCAAAAAAAAAATTATCTTAAAAAATACAAAATCTACTATAACCAAATTTGGTAGATAGGTTTACGATATAAAAAGTAAACTATACACAAAAATTTAGATTTCTATGTTACAAGAAAAAAAAGTTATAATAAAATATTTTGTGCCGGATCATTTCTATGAAAATTCACTACCATAACGCACTTGCTGCGTCCCGAGTTTTTTATACTTGATCAAAAATTAATTTCGCTTTGCACAGATGGCTATACAACAATTCTACTGATTAATTATTAACGAAAAACAATGCTTCTGGTTAATTACATTACGGTGTCTATGTGACACACATTAAATACAAACAGGAACATTTAAAGCATTCATTACATAAACATAAATTGAAAAATCCTATTGAAACATTTTACGGTGTCTATGTGACACACATTAAATACAAACAGAAACATTTAAAGCATTCATTACATAAACATAAATTGAAAAATCACATTAAAACATTCAGGTAACATAAATAATTACACAATTACCGCTTAAACATTGATATAACATAAGCAATATACATCGACAATTCTACAGAGATCACAGTCTCTTTCTGTTCATTTCAAGCAAATTTTTGCTTATTGAAATTTATTGGCACAATAAAAAAATTTAATTGGTGCTGTTAAAATGGTGAAATTCAAACCGCACTGATCAATTTAGGAAAAGAAAACACTTACTGAAACATTTTCCATTGGATTATATATTGTTTTTCTATTATTGCTGTCCATTATTAAGTATTATTATTTTTCCAATTTGTCCATGCCATATTTTACTGCCCATTTATTGATTATTAACGGATTTAATTTATTAACATGTTGATATTTTCCATATTCGTAGCACTCTGGAGGTGTTTTATAGTCTCCCTTCGGTGCACTCTGGAATCTCTTATGTCAACTTACATAATTATGACGATGATCACATGATCTGGTGAACTGATGCTGATGAATTCACTGGATGAAAAGACGCCGGACCCTCTCGGACCGTTGCTTTTATTCACTTTCTTACAGGTGAAAAAACGCTATTGTTCATCACACCACCTGTGTTTGAGTTTTCCGTCAAACCTTTAGTGTCTTTTTACGTTTTTTTTCTTACGCGCACATTACCTTAATACTACATAAAGTTTTGTTTTTACAAATGACCTCTGCTCTTTTAATACATCGAGCCTTTAGGTAGCTTGGTCATACCTACTTTTACACACCATAAATCAACAGAATTGCATTTAGTAGCTACAATCTCATTCTCCCTACAAAAACTGAAGCATTGTTCTTGGTTTCTTTACGGATATTTCTAGAATATAATATATTTTTTTATTACTCGAATGAAACTTAACATCGAGGGTTGCTACATGGGTCACTGACATTCATGTCGGGCGTTGACATCTCATGCTAAAGTCTTTCGTTGATACATTAGGGTGTATACATTTATTTTATATGCACTAGGATGTATAAATTTCCCGTTATCCCATTAAAATTTCGTAATCTTTCCTATTATTTGCATATCTATAGCAATTCTCCCTTGCTAAAAGTGAGTCTGGATACTGTTTGCTAGTCAGACCATCTTTATTTATTGATTAAAATATTTTGTTCGAAATCGCCTTTTTTGACATTCCAAAATTTTATTTTATTTTAAATCGACTTTTATGACATTTCAATCATTACAACACTTTATTTTATTTAAAATCGCCTTTCATGACATTCTAATATTAAAACTCTTAAATTTAATTCATAATCGACTTGTATGACACTTCAATAATTAAAACATTTTATTTGATTCAACACCGCCTTTTATGTCACACCAATTGTTTTTATATATTTCTTTCTTTTGGAAAATCAATTGATTGTTCTATATGATCTAAATTTATGCCATCCCCTGGTTATTTCGACTTATTCAAACTTCCCTCGGAATTTATTTCAAAAAAAATGACAGTTATTGGTATTTTTATTTGTCATATTTTTATGGGGTATCTTTCCTTTCAATCTTATTTCATTATGCTAAATTATCATATCTTTATACTACCATGGAATAGGACTATGTAATACTTCTCTTATTTATCAACTTCTAATAATTTATCTTTTCTACATAACATATACGGTCTCCCTACTTCTGACTTTTCACATACCCCCTATACATATTTCATTATTACTTGCATCATATTATACTTTCATTATTCATTCTATATACTTTCAATATTCTTTTCAATATTCCATTCACATATATACTTCAATAATTCGGGACCGACCTCCTTGGGATCGCCCATATACTATACTTCATTTTAAATGACCGACATCTTTGTATCGTTAATCATTTTACTTCACATTTTTCATATTTCAATCTTATCGCTACACCATCTATACAAATTCTTTCCTATCAATCCGACCGTTATATATTCTATCTTTTTGCTAATTATAATTATTTCTCGGTATTTAACCGGTTTCTGTCTTTTAGACCTTTTACATATTTTTCTCGTCTACTTATTCCATGTTTCCTATTACTCAATAATAATAATACTAATTTTCTATTTTATTTTAACTTATTTCCCCCTTTCTACCTTTGAATTATGATTATATTAATTGACTTATCCAATAACTGCATCTAATTCGAGCATTGCTCCTTATTTATTATCGCTTAAATTTTCTTATGAAATTTCGCTTCTCTGATTCGTATTTCTTTGGGTCATTATTTAAATGCCTACTTGTTTTATTTTCTATACTCAGGGTAATTATCCTTCGGGTTATTAGAATGCCTACTTGTTTTATTTTCTGTACTCAGGGTATTTATTCTTCGGGTTATTAGAATGCCTACTTGTTTTATTTTCTGTACTCAGGGTATTAATTTAGCTAGTGGTATTTATACACGTGTTCTATATTAAAAATGCCCCTTATCTTATCATTACCTATTTCTTTTAATTCGTAACTGTTTTGTGGCAACTCATTATTCACAATATATGGGCCTTCATTTCTAAATAAAAGTTTGGGAAATATGTCCTTTCCCCCTTTTTATATGATTTCATGACTACTAAATCTCCCCTTTTAAATCTCATCCTTTTTCTAATTCTATGTTGTTCTCTTCTTTTATATTTTTCTGCTTTTCTTCGGATTTTTCTTCTCAGATCTTCTTTAATTTGATCAAATGCATGTTTTTCTTCAGTTATCTATTTTCGAGGTGGTCTAGTTCCTTTCAGGATGAATATTGGGCATTGCTTGGTATTCGTATTGGGATTATTGTTTAGGTAATCCTCTATTTTTGTTAATTGATCTACCCAATTTCGGTGATCATCTTTACATAATAGTCTTAGAAACTTAATGACTTCGGCAATGTATCTTTCCGATGGATTTGCTGCTGGATGTCGGATGCTGGTAAAATTCAATTTTATATGCTTTTGTCTGGCGCACCTTATAAAATTCTCGCTCCGGAAGTAAGTCGCATTGTCCAATATGCATTATTTAAATTTCCCTACTTCTTCTACATATTTATCTAATGATTTCATTGTTTCTTTGGCATTAGTTTTCTTGCATGGGTATAATTTTACAAATTTAGAGAACACATCTACTACTACTAATATATGTTTATACCCGTGTTTTCCCTTTAGTAAATTGCTCAAAAAATCTATGGCTATTATTTCCAAGGTCTCGTTGGCCACGATGCTTTTTACGGTATTTTTATTAACTATATTTTTGTTTTTCAATAGCTGACACTCATGGCATTCCCTGGTTATTTTTTTCGCTACTTTCGTATCTGATTTGCTAATAAAATTTTCCCTGAAAAGCAACCATAGTTTCCTTGATCCTATATACCCGTGTTCTATATGCAAATTTGCTAAAATTTTTGCTGCCAATTCATTAGTTATGCAGTACAGCTCATATTCATTTATTTTCTTTATTATAATTTCATTTTCGACCCAAGTTCCTCTTTTTTCTCTGGATGTTAGATTTATTTGATCTGATATGATCTCCTGTCGTGAAAATTCTCCACTGCTTTCCCTCAATACATTTACCCCTATTTTGATTTTCCTCGTATCTTTTCCTTTGCCTTCTTCTCTAGTAAGTGCATCATCTACTACATTTAATTTCCCTGGAATATGTTTAATTTCATAATCATATTCCTGTAATAAGATCGCCCATCTATGTACCCTTTGATTCGCAAATTTATTATTTAATATTGAGGTGAGGGCTGAGTGATCAGTTTCAATAAGAAATTTGCCCCCTAGTAAATAGAAACGTAACTTTTTAATACAAAATATTATGGAGGCCAGCTCCATTTCACTCACACTGTATTTTCTCTCGTGTGCCTTTGTCATCCTAGAAACAAAGCATATGGGAACTCTGGTGTCGTACCTTTCCTGCAAAAGAACCCCTGCATACCTATACATTGAACCGTCGGTTTGTAAAATAAATTTCGATTGATAATCCGGATAAAATACCTTTAAATTTTATTGGAATTCTTCCTTTATAGCTACAAAACTTTCTTCTTTTCCTTCATCCCATTTCCACGTCTGATTTTTCTTTAACAATTCCGTGAGTATTCTTGTTTTTTCAGAAATGTCTGGTAATAACCTTTTAAAATAATTTATCATTCCCAAGAAACTCCGCAATGTTTTTAAATCATGGAGCCTTTTAAAAATTTTAATAACTTCAACCCTCTCTTCATCCATCATAAACCCTTCTTTGTTCAAAACATACCCTAAAAATTTTACCTCCTTCTGATAAAACTGGCATTTATCTACATTAATTTTCAGTCCAGCCCTGTCTAATTCATTTAAAATGGTTTTGATGTGCGTAAAATGTTTTTCCTTTGTTTTGGAAGAAATTAATATGTCATCTATATAATGTACCGTAAAATTCTCATACCCATCTAATATTTTATGTACTGCCCTAACAAGCCCACTACATGCAGACTGAATTCCAAAAGGAACTACTTTAAACTGGTATATAACACCATTAATTGAAAAACCTGTATATTTCCTACAGTGTTCTTCTAACGGAATGAGCCAAAAGCTATGTTTTAAATCTATTTTCGTAAATATTGATGCTGGGGTTATATATTGCCGAAAATCGCATCAATTGCCAATGGGCTTTCGTACTGTGGGACGGAGTATTTGTTTACATTTCTCGCATCTAGACATATTCTAAGTTCCCCGCTTTTTTTCTTAACTACTACCGGATTTATGTATCTCGTATTACTATATTCTATGATTCCTAATCTGAGCATTTCATTTATTGCTGTGGCTATTTGATCACGGTATTTAAATGGAATTGGATAGTTTTTTGCTTTAAAATTCTGTATATCTGGCACTTCAAATTTATGCGTATATTTATCTGCAAATCTAGCTTCATCCTTTATCAATTGTTTATGTTTTTCTAGTAACTCTTTTATTGCCAATTTATATTCTGGTGGACATTTTATTTCTGCTACCTCATTCTCTCTTACATTTATTTCTTCATACACACTCTTGTCATCTCGTTTTTTAAACGGTTCATAATCATTATATTCATATTTATTATTGAATATTTGCTTACTGGCAATTTCGTTTTTCTCTTGTGAATACATTTTTATTTTAATGTCACTCACTTCAATTATTTTTTCTTTATAATCTAACACAAACTTATGCTTATTTAGCATGTCTGCTCCACATAAAATGTCAATTTCCATACCTTTGACAATAAAAAGTTGCAAATTTATACTTATTTCTTTCTTAATATTCACATTCAAAACTATCATTTCATTTATTTCCGTTAATTTTTTATTGTTTATGCCTAATACCGTAATTTTAGGAACTTTTATAATACTTTTATTTAATTTATTTTTCACTAGGTAGTCATAGTTAATAAGGGATACTTCTGATGCACTATCTAAAATAATATTGGCTTGATTACTATTAACTTCCGCCTTTAAATATATCATACCTTCATCCTCTCCCACATTTTCATTTTGCATTTCGTTTAATTTTATATATTCCTTTGGATGTTCATACACGACGTTTGCATATTTTTTTTATACAGGGCTTATTTTTGTGATTTTCATGCGTGGGTTGTTTTAAAAATTTCTACAACTTTCCATATAATTTGAAACATGTTCGTAGCTGCCCATGTCGTCGACCTGGGTATTTCTAATTAACCTTGCCTGACCGTTCACTTGTGCATTATTAATTAGAGAACTATTATGCCTCGTTAATTCGGATATTCTGTTTTCCATCGGGTCTTCCGGGATACTGGGCAATCTATCCTGATCTCCTTGGCGATCGTTTCGCTGCCTAGCCTCTTCACTGCCCACTCGGACTCGATAATTTCTCCTATTGTTTTCGTTATGTCGTCCATCAGGATTTTCCGTTCTCCTTTGCTGGCCTGTGTCCTGTTCTCGTTCAGGATTATTGTTCGTGAATCTTCTATTATTATTATTATTGTTATAATAATAATTATTATTGCTCTGCCGATTTGCTCCGCCATTGTTATTGCCACCGGATCTGTTCCGATTGCTATTCGTATTTGAGCGGTTCGGCTGATACTTCGAATTATTTCCTGTGCGATCATTCTTATTTCTTCTACTTTGTTGGATCCTAGCCAGATAGTTGATCAACTGGTCCATGGTTTGGATATTTTGTATGGCGATATTTTCGGCAATTTGCGCCACATGATGATTTCTTCCTCTCTCATTTTCGGATCTAGGTATTGTGCTATGTTGTATAAATTTAGGCAGTAGTGACTATAGTCGTCGCCCTGATTACTATCAAATTTACCGAAATACAACCTCTCTCTGAACAAACCTTGACTATGTTCACCCCAGTAAAATTGTAAAAATTTTCGTTCAAAAATCGCGAATTCCGACATTTCGCTCTCTTTGGTAGAAAACCACAACAGCGGGTTTCCCGTTAGTCGGGCCCTTATTATATTTTTCATATCGCTCACACTATGGATCAAATGCAGTTTGTCCTTGATCATTTGCACGAACACTTTGGGATGTAATTTGCCAACGTTCCCAGTGAATCTCATGCTCGGGTCATTCCCCATTTGCATGTGGTCCATACTATAGCTCGGCATGACGATTGCTTTGGAAATATGCTGTTTAGTTTTATTTTGGATTTTCTCCTTTATTTTTATTAATTGTTCAGCGGTTTCCTGTTCTACCCTGACCACATTTAGGTCCACCGACTTTACTAACGTTTCGACCTTTTTAATATCGTACCTCCACATTGCGGTTTCTTCCCGTACTTTGTCATGGCATGCCTGAACTCCCGCGTCCAGCTCCGTCTTGATCGTCTTGTGGCTTACTTGGCATGTTTTTTGTGTGGTTTTTACTTCATCGTCCAGCTGGTGTATTTTTATGAGGAAACTGGTTTCCATAGCTCTTTGTTTTTTGTTTACTTCTGTTAAAATCTCCGTTTTGTTTTGTTGTATATTTTCATACAATCTCCTAAAATTTTCATCCGTATGTTTAATATATTCTTTTTGTTGTTTTTCCAACTTGCCAATATCTTGTTTAATTTCATTTTTGTTTTCTTCGAATTTATTATTTATGTCTTGTTGGTTTTCCTTTTTGTCTTCTTCCATTTTCTTGAACAAAACGGCGAATAACTTGTCAATTTTTGATTCTTCCTCCTGTCCTTTTACTGTTTGCTCCAGAGGACTTTCTTTGACGGCGCTATTCTGCCCCTTTTCTTTTTCTATTATAAAGGTTTCATCGCCCTGATATTCGGTTTCTTCTTCTTCCTGTGATATGGTCCCTTCTTCCGAACTCGCTTTATGTCCCCTCCATTCCGTGAACTGTTTAGGTTTTTGTGGTTCTGGCTTTGCCATTTTCTCCGGATCTTCAGGTACGCTGATTATAGGTTCTTCAGATTCTGGCCCAATTGGTTTATCACTTTCTAACTGTTTTTCCCCGGACATGTTCAAGCTTGATTTATTTAATTTCCTTGTAAATTTAAAATTTAATTGTCCCCCTTGCTAAGCTTTGACCCTTTAATTAATAATTTTGCTGCAGTGTTATATTATACAGAATATTTAACTTACAGTCCTGTATTATCCTTACTTTATTATTTAAATATAACAGGGAAGAAATGCGAAGAAAGCTTTTATTAATTAACCCTTTCAAATACACCACCTATATTTATTTTTCACAAAACAATTGGTTATTTGTGCAATTTACTGTTTCATATTAAAATATCATACGGTATTAGAATTTTTGCTAATTTTCATTAAATTGGTTGAACTGATTTATTTTAACTTTACTGTTTTTAAATGAGGCGTGCTTATTTATTTAAAATTGGTTTACTTCTAAATCCCTTGTGTTAAAATACTATTACGTTTTTATGAAAATTTGCTTTATTCTAACGTAATTAAAATTTTATCAAAATTTAACAGAAACCCTGTATTTGTGCCAATCATGTGCTATATTGCGAACAAATGTTTATTTTATTAAAATTTTTATATGAAGGCCTGACGATCGTTTCGCTTACAAAGCTGGCGTCATCAGAGGGCTGAATAAATTAAGTGAATAAATACTAGAATTACTATTTATATGTTAGTTGTCAAACAGTTGCGAACAGCGCCCTCTAGCGAGGTATACAGACTGACCACAACTGTTGAGACTTAGATCCCTGTAACTAAAATTGCACACCTGCCTTTTTAATGCTGTGCGTCGTTACCAAATATTCCTTCTAAGAAAGACACGATGGTTATTAAGATAATAGTTCGAACTACATAGAACCGGACCTACTCTATTCATCGAAACATTTTTGTTCAAATTTTTAACGGTATAGGGTAAACGATACAGTTATTGGCCATTTGTACGAATATTAAGGTTACAGCGCTCCTTCTTGTATATTAATCAACTAGGAAAACTGTAGTCGCACAGTATAATATAAGATATATTATTTTTGATGATAACATACTTTTTTTTGACTTAAACTGTTCAAAAAAGAATAAAAAATTCTAAATTGTTGACCAACTCATAAAAGTAGTGATTGGCCATAGGCATATAGTGATTGGCCTAACATCTCTTACAGTGATTGTCATACCCTTCGATGTCAGCTGTAAACAATTAATTTTCTATGGGAATAATAAACAAACATCATGCAACAATTTATTTTTCAATGAATGGAAATTTTTAAGCACGATTTACAATGAAATATAGTAGAGTTTGATTTATGTAAATTCATTTTCCTTATACAATTCAGATGAAAGGCTCTGGTGCAGGATTTACATTTTATACCAATATTTGATTCATTCATATTGTTGGTGCAAGTAAAACATAAGCCGTTAATTTTTCTCACATTATCTTCTAAGCTCAAACCACAAGTCTCTTGTGCATTCTCTAACCTAACATTGGATAAAATATGTATCCTTGAACTTGTACCATCTTGAGAACTGTATTCATTCTTGGTGTCACTGCTACCAAAAAGATGTTTGGTGGCTTGTTGTATTCTTAAAAGTTGGTATTGTTGGCTGCCCGATGTGTTCTCTTCATCATCAAACTCACGTCCTATGTTTTCCCTATTTCTTATATTTTCATTCACATCGTCATGTGGATTTGACGCTTCTGATCTACATTTGTTTTTACTCTTAAAATATTGCTTTTTAACATTTTTGTTTTCTAATTTCTTGAAGTTCTCTGCTGTTTTCCTCAATTTATTCTCAAGCCTTTTAACTTTCCTCTCTTCTTTCTCAGTTTCTTTCTCTTTTTTAGTTTGTTCCTTATCACTCATGATTTTCTTCCATTGAGTTGATGTTAAGACAAACGGAAGTCTTTCGCTTTGCCTCTTACCCTTTCTCGCAGGAGTTTGAGGCCACTGTAAGAATGTATCAAGACTTACATCTGCTGAAGTATTTTCAGTATCTACAGAGGCCATGGTTAAATGGTCTATCTTATATAAACAGGAGTCCGTTGTAGGGCATATTCCGGAAGCATTATGATCACTCACAAGTTTTCCAGATTGACATGGTTGTGTTAGTTGAAAAATGTCACCGTTATAATCTTCGAAAACAATTGGTATTTCTTCTATATTGATATTTCTCAAGGTAAGGGTTGAGTCATTGTTTTCCAAATAGGTATCGAGGTTTGCTGCGCTGGTTGATTTTAGCCTAGCACTAATATCAAGTCCGTCTGTGCTTTCTCTGGCTATTGGTGATGCATGAGTTTCCTGTGACAATTCATTAGGATTGATATGTGTGGGATTTATTTCTTCTACCGATACTTCAGAAATGTCTTCTTTTGGTTTGAATCTCTTCCACATACTGTACAGCATACCGAATTCTTCTGAATGGTTGTTGATGCAATGCTGTCCTTTTTGAAATTCATTAATATAATTTTCACCAACAATTTCTTTAAATGCTGGATACGACAGGACGTAATTTTTTTTCAAACCAGTTTGTTCGTATGTATTGACTTTAGCAGCTCCCAAACATTTTGTGACGTCTATCGCATTTGGATTCCATGGGTACAAGCCACAAGCTTTAAACCCATTTTGGATGATAGTTGACTTTGCAACGTTTTTGATAACATTTTCAAGAACTGTTGCAAAGTGCTCTTTGCTTAATGTTTCATTGGTATGGTCGCGTCTCCACTCAACTACTGCCTTCTTCCAACCATTTTTTATCGGTTTGAAGGCTGCCACATCAGCAGGCTGAAGAATTCGTGTGGCATTGGGATAAAGGCAAATCAGTATAATTTCCAGTTGACTACAAAGTTCACTTAGTTGATAGGTTAAGTGTGTGCTGTGCCCGTCTACAAAGAGAATGATGGGAAATTTCACATTATGTTTTTTTAAATAGGGGTGCAGTACGTTTGAAATATATTCATAAAATATCTCAGCACGCATCCACCCAGAATCACTCAAGCCAACTCCCCATTCATCAGGAACTGATTTAGCGATATTAGCAGGCAACCGTTTATAAGGGTAAATCACCATTGGTGGTGTAACTTTACCAGATGCAGTGAAAGTAAACATTACTGTAATTGCTGTTTTGGACGGCGCGTGTTCAACCTCATAAACATTTCTGCTTCCTCTTGGAGCAAGAACTTTTGTATTTTTCGGACACAAGTTAAAACATGTCTCATCTCCGTTGAGTATTCGTTCTGGGTCTTTTAATATGCCTTCCAGATCTTTTGACTTTAGATAATCATAAATGTTACCAAACCACTTTTTAAGGTCTGATACTGAAATGGTTGCACTTGCGGCAGTAACTGCCTCAGATATACGTATTGTTACCTCTGGATGACGACGAAGAAAGGCTTTGTACCAACCATCTCCTGGATGATTTCTTATAAATGGATTGGGACGTGGATTTTTCTCTAAGAATAACCTTACTGATTCTTGCAAGTCCTCTTTGCGACGAGGAAATCCTTTCTTGTGGTTCTCGAATACCCATTTAACCAGAAGTTCTTCTTCATTGGGTGTGAGAATAGGATTCGGACCTAAATTTGACTTGATAAATTTGGTACTTCTCCTGAATTGCAGGGTTGCTCTTGGAACCTTAAAATATCTTGCTGCTTCTCTGATTGAGGTTCCTTTCTTGATTAGTTCAAGAGCTTTTTCAATATCCTGATCACAATATTTTTTTGTATATTTGTCACCCACTCTGACTTTTGGCATCTTTTGTAAACCTACAAATATACAAGTAATATAGTGATTGGCCAGTAAAGATGTCAGAGATTGGCACCTGGCCAACGACTGTTTAAAGAAGGTTTAAAGTCTGTATTCCCTCGAAAAGCATTTGAGATTAATGAAACAATTTATTTAGTTGAAGTTTTATTGTAAAACTACCCGTTAATATATATTACAGTCATTGGCAGGAGTGGCCAATAACTGAATTTATTGTAAATGTCGTGTATAGTGATTGGCCTGCTTAAATTTCATAAGTAATTTTAGGTTAGAGACATATAAACAGTTTTTTCGAACACCCTAACTTCAAATTATAGTCCCTATACTGTTATAATCATTTGTTCCAAGAGTAGGTATTGGGTCACTTGGGCCAGACAGTGACGTCACAGGAAGTGACGTCACTGGCGCCACGCCCTGGCGCCGGCGCCTAGCCACGCCCCGGAGCCGGCGCCGGCGCCTGCCCTGGCGCCAGCACTGGCGCCTGCCCTGGCGCCTGCCCCGGCGCCTGCCCCGGCCCCGGCGCCTAGCCACGCCCCGGCCCGGCCCCCGGCGCCAAGCCCCGGCGCCGGCGCCCAGCCACGCCCTGGGCCAGACAGTCACATTTAGTCTTGTTATGTAAACATTCTAAGGTCATTGACCTGTCTTTGGCCAGACAGTGACGTCACATGACTTGTGCCAGACAATCACATAAGTGTCTAACCTATTACTTCAAATTATTATATTTTGAAAAAAACCATTTGGTGCAGGTGAGTTTCGAACCCGGGGCATTCAGATGGGAGGCAACGATGCTACCCGTTAAGCTAAGCAGACGCTTGTTAATTTATTGTTTTAGGTTGGTATATATATATACGACTTTTAATTACAAACCATACATGTAATATAATTAAAGTTTATTATTAGACAAATGGATGATTTACAAAATAATGTTTAATATTAGAGGCGGAACCAAAACGGAAGAACCAAAATGGCGGAATAAAAGATGGAAGCCTGTGATACCTTAAGCTGACATTATAAAAATGGCGGCTTTCTTTCTTAAAGATGGTGCCTTTCGCTTGATGGTTGAAGACTTATTTAAAAATAACACACAGAGGTCGTTAGCAAACAAAAGAAGGAAGTTCAGAAACATACTGTAGGGGGGCCCCTTGATGGGTAAATGGTATTCGTGTTTGAGCTTGTCTAGAATACAGCCGTTAGAAGTATGACATCATCCACAAACCTGTTCCACAAACCTGTTTGAGTTTTGTCTGTACGGTTGTTATCTAGTGTAATTTCCGTTGAATGACATCACCCCATTATTTGTGTTTGAACTTGTCTGTGTATCTGTTTAATATACGCAAGAGAGAGGCCCGCTTAGGGTAAATAACGTGTCAGTTGATGACTTTGGTGAATGTTATCTTGTGTTATATCTGTTCAATCACCCCCATTACTCGTGTTTGAGCTTGTCTAGTACAAACTGAAAGGATGACATCATCCATGTAAATTGTTCACTACACACTGTTAAACTCATTCAAAATTTAGTTATCGTAGAGGTAAGACGTGCTTCAGTTAACTCTAACGTATCCAAGTGCTCAGTAGTGTGTTTAAAATGGCTACATTAAATGATGTGTGCTACCAGCAAATTAAAGACAACTTCTGGTATGGTTTATTTGCAGACTTTCAATTAATTATTGATAAAAACACTGGTTATTTTAATGCGACTAAGCTGTGTAAAGATGGTGAGAAAAGATTCAGACATTGGTTGGAAAATAAGAAAACTAAAGAGTTGATTACCTATTACAACGGTCAGGCGAAGAAACATTTAGGTAGCCAGAATACCGATTACCTTAATATTTCAACCGAAGATGTCCACTTAGAGTCACATCTAGGGGGCCGGAATTCCGGCCCCCTAGATGTGCTGGAAGCAACATCTCAACTAACACCTACAACCGCTACATACTTGGTGGACTTTGGTGGAACACAGACTGAAAACAACTTGATATCTGGTACATATGTCTGTAAAGATTTGATATTAAATTTGGCTTGTTGGATATCCAATAGTTTCTATGAAAAGTGCAACCAAATTATTTTTGATTTTTTCGTAAGTGAATTTAATCAAAAATACAAGGATAACCTCAAAGAAATTGAAGTGAAATTAATGGAGATAGATGATGAAGTGCAGCGTATGCGAGAAACAAATGCTAAAATCACAGAACATTTAGAAGATATATCTCCAAAACCAAGCAACCCTGGAAAACTTTGTGTTTTTGGTTTGCTTTCAAGAAATGAGAAGGATACTACCTATCCATATCATGCTGTAAGGACTCAGAAGAAAAGTTTTAAAAGAGCTGTCAAGAACTTTAAAAATAAACACCCTGATTCCGAAGTAGTTTTAAACATGTTGTATGATCCAAATTCTGTAAATCTCTTTAACAGAATAAAGACCGAAGTCGAATACCTCAAGGCGAAGAGAAACGATCTACAGATAGCAGATGTACCTCAGGAGAAGTTTATTCAGGATATTATTGATTTACGATATAAATTGTAATTGTTCACTTAGCTTAATTGTATGTAACCAGATGAAAAAATAAAATAACATTATTTTAATACTTTTATTTTATTCTAAGTACATTAATACATTAAATATATAAGCTTATTTAACATCATCTGAATTTATCCAAGAATTCTGAGATTTATCAAAACCCAGCCATTTTACATAGAGCTGCTTGCCTTTCTTCCTCAAGATGCGTTCAACCAGATAGATGTCTGTTTGTTTCATGGCGATGTTGGATTTAAAAGTATCCACTTATCATGTAAATCTTTTAGTTTGCTGTCTATTTCTCCCAGCTTATTCTTTAGCTTATTATTCTTTAATACATCAACATCTTTTAAAACTTGAGCAGTTATGTTCTTAGCTAAAATTTTCAATTTATTTTCAAATTCGTTTTTTAAATCTTCCAACTCAGGTTTGTGTACAGCTTCAAGTAGTATGGCAATGATTCTTTGTGTTACCTCATCTTTGTTCTTCTGATAGTCGTCTATCCATACATCAACAAATTTTTTATTTACACCATCTGTTGCATCGACTGGATCAGCTATGTTACACAATCTATGGCTTTGCAAATCAAAATCACCACTAGTAGTTCTTGGGAAAATCTCTCTTTCAATAATTTTAAACTTAGAACCTTTATTGGATTGGGAACGTCCGAACTTATCGATAGACATTTTTATACTAAGCACTAAGGTAGGTATATCTTTGATATATGTAGGTATACTAGGCGATAACACCAACCTCCTTCAGTTCTTCAATGATTGACTGAATTTCATTGTTATGAGCATTATTACCAGCAGCCTGGGAAGCTACTAAAAGTCTAAGTCTATCAACCAGCTCATTTATGTCATCCCAATAGATATATTCTATTTGTTTGTTATTTTGTAGCATATAGTTGTTAGTGTTGCTGCTTACATTCTGAGCTCTAGGTTCAGTTTTTTGTTCTGCGTTATGATGTGTGTCGTAACCAAAACCTTGAGGAGTTGAGGATCTACGACCTCGTGGATTTATCACCGGTTTTATTAGAGTCAGGTACTTTTCAGAGGAACAACCCTTGGTTCGTGCGTTAGGATCATAGTTCATTTTATGCACACTAGTTGCTTCTAGAATATCTCTATAGTGTTGAAGATCGTCATAGGTATACCCTCTAGGTGTTTTCATAAATATCAATTCTAGCAGACCTTGTGTTTGCGGATATCTCCGTTGACCTAGTCGAATGTCATTATCAGTAAAATCCAAGTGTTTATTGCCAAGACTCCAGCTACCGGTATCTTTAGCGTAGCGAGCACCATACGTTTGATCAATGGTAGCGAGCCTTGGTGGTTCAGTAAAATACTTGTCTACATAATATCGAACTCGTTCAGGATATTGCTCCAAAAATTCTTGATATGCAGGGTTGGATGTGACAGTTTGTAGATCTGCCTCAAGCTCTTCAAATGTTGGGATATCCTCATCGTAACTTGTCTCCTCAGCCTCTTCCCTAGGTTCAGCTTCAAAAACTTCATGGTCTTTAAGGAACTGTACTTGGGGTTTCGTTTCTGGTACCACTTCTTCTTTGATTTGTTCAGCCTTTGGTTGTTGCTGGGGCTGCTGCTGCTGCTGTGCTGCTGTGTTTTTAGATATTTCACTTAGGGGCTCAACAAGTGGTTTATATAAACGTTGCAGAGCATCATCATTCTCGGCTCTGTTAAGTTTAAGCATTAAATGTTTTTTTCGAATATTGTCAGCAAGTTGTAAAATCCTTTTCTTAACTTTTCGCTCTTCCTTACCCAACACTTCCATTGTGCTACAACTGGTCGGTATTACCAGCTGGTCTAATAATTTGTTTGAGCGATACAGGTTGTGTGGTGGTTTAACATATACTGACTCCTTCATGGTACATGCCTTCTTATTTATCACGATGTCTGGCTGTCTTGTTAGACAGCTGTGTTAGACAGCTGTGTTAGACAGCTGTGTTAGACAGCTGTGTTAGACAGCTGTGTTAGACAGCTGTGTTAGACAGCTGTGTTAGACAGCTGTATGACAGCTGTATGACAGCTGTGTTAGACACTTGTATGACATCTGTGTTAGACACCTGTGTTAGACAGCTGACTGTCCTGTCTATCATCGTTTGTTAGAATAATATATATCTATCGAATCCTTTTCTATATCGACCTTTGTGTACATCGTTTTCCTTCACAATCACCAACACACCATACTTATTATCTTTCCAGCATTGGTGGCAGATAGTTTTAAATTGTTTAAAGTCCATATCGGTGGTCACATGATCGTCGTACACATGTTTTAAATTGGTTTCATCTTGCTTGAATAACACAATAACATTGGTGTTGTCACGTACCAGATGTTTGGGTATTCGTGTATATGTTTGACAGAGATAGAATGAATCAATATTCTTATGTCTGCCCATACTGAAGTATGCTCTTATTTTATCTTGTTTGTCACAAGCTACATCATCAAATATAAACACAGAGTTGTCCTTGGCATCTTCCGGATCTAATATTTCATCGTTTTCTCGATAAGGATAGTAACCAACACCTTTTGTGGCATTCATCACCTCCTTTAACATCTTGTATTTCGGTTGATACAGAGACTTTGAATACACATACACGTTATCAAATTTTAAACCGTTTGCTTCAAACAACAAACTCAGCATGACATTAGTTTTACCACACCCACTGGGACCACATATGATACAGCGAACGGTGTTTGGAAAGAGAGGACCATGCCTCAGTTGTTGTTGAGCTGTGTCCGTAACAACATCGTCTATATTTGTAATGGGTAAGGCAGAAGCGTGTTTGCTGGTACGCATCTTAACTTAAACTAAACTATATTTTATTTGGGTGTGTATATATATGAATGCAAGTGAGACACCCAGTCAGTATGCATGTTGGTGTCACAGAGTGAGGGCTGTTATTAACAAAGACAGATACAGGTTTTGCTGAAACGTTGCGGGGCGTTACAAACACCATGAAAGTTAACAGAAAACTTGATGAGGGGTTTTATGTAATCAACTCGAAGCCAAAGAAGAAGGTTCCCTTTAAAAACATACTAAGTCTGATTGAGAAAGTTATAAAAGATAGAAATCTTATTCCAACAGCGAACGCCGTATTTGATATAGCTCATACAATCGTTAGAAACATTGGTGGACGTAAGAATGTGCAGAAACCTCGAGTTATTCCAATACCTAAAAGTGGAGGCTTCCTTCCGCTGTTGCCTCTGATATTTGGTGGGCTGTCAGCACTAGGAGCTCTGGGTGGTGGTGCTGCAGGTATTGCCAAAGCCGTGAACGATGCCAAGTCTGCGAAACAGAAACTAGAGGAGGAAGAACGGCACAACAAAACAATGGAAGCCATCGCGATGGGTAGGAGAGGGAGTGGCTTGAAATTTAAGCCAAAATGCAAGAGACTGGGCACAGGCATGTATCTCAAGAAACAGCGCTCCGGTTATGGGTTGTATCTGCAGAAACCAAAAAACGAGTAAGATGTTTACCAGCAAGACCTCTAACAAATGAAGACCTTATGAAATTTGCTGGTAAAATGAAAATTCCATATTTTAGAGGTGTATACATGCGAGATACTTTGCCATCGAATGGGCCACGCAAGAATGAATCACTTATCATGAATTTGCAAACAAACAAGGAACCTGGCAGTCATTGGGTTGCAGTTAAGAAACGTGGTGACACAGCCGTGTACTTTGACTCATATGGAAACTTGAAGCCACCAGTTGAGCTGCAGCGTTACCTTAAAGACTCTACTCTAATGTACAATCATGATGTGTATCAGAAATATAATACTTATAATTGTGGTCATTTATGTTTAAAATTTTTAAATAAAAGCCTTAAACAGTAGCCTGTGTGTATCAGTCATGGCGCACACCTTTGTGTTGAAAGACCGCAGCTCCCATCTGTCGTCAGACTACCATCCACCAATTGTTTTGGATGGTAATTATGCTGTTGCCTTGATAGGCTTTCACACCTACAACAACATACCCAACATCTATGAAGGTAAAAACAAATTTCATGTAAAAGAAGGAACCGGTTGGCGAACCATCACGATACCCACCGGTGCTTATGAAATAACACACTTGGAAGAGTTACTTCAAAATGAACTTGTTGGTGCTACAGCAACACACGAACAAAAGCAACAGGCTCTGATTCTGAGACCTAATCCGAACACCATCAAATGTAGACTAAAGTGTTATACAAATGTCAGTTTTGAATTTGATGGTTCGATTGGGCGAATGTTGGGCTTTTCAAAACAAGTTCTTCAGCCGGACACCTTTTATGAATCTGATTTACCTGTTGATATAGTGGATGTTAGACAGATTCGCATCGAAACCAATATTGTGTCTGGTTCCTATTATAACGGACAACCCTCACATACGCTGTATGAGTTTGCTCCGATGGTTGATCCTGGCTACGCAATCGACATAGAACCTAACAATTTAATTTACTTGCCGGTGAACAAGCAAGAGATTTCCAATATAAGCATCGACATCGTCGACCAAGATTCAGTTCCTGTCAACTTTCAAGGTGAAGAGGTGTCTGTTCGCTTAAAACTTATAAAAGTTGCTTAGTATGTTGGTCTTCAAGGATATAAAATCAAGTGCATCTACCACATCAAATTCAGTTGAGTCAGACACGTCAAAGGGTACGCTTCGTCCCGATAATATTGAGTTCCTGCAAAGCCTGGGTTATCATGTCGTCAAAACTAGAAATATTCAAAGAACCCGTGTTTGATGATGGCATCGATCGAGAAGAGCTGCGTTCTTACTATTCACCAACTAAATCGTTTGGTAACAGCGATGAAATTGAAATAGCCATCAACCAACAAGATGCGTTCGTATGTCTGGCCGAGTCAGCTCTAATAATCGAAGGTGCTCTGGAACCTGTAGCAATCCAAAATGCCACTGGTGCTTGTTATCTGTCAAATAATGGAGGAGCAGCTCTGTTTGAATCAATGACCTATGAGTTAAATAACAAGGAAGTGGAACGAGTGCGAGACCCATACACCACAACCATCATCAAAAGTCTGCTATCGTTCAGTAAGAATGAAGCCCAATCTCTTAGCAACGCCGGTCTGAATGTGTCGTCGGAGCACATCACCTTAAATGATAACAAGTTTCACATGCTCATACCTGTCTGGTTCCTCTTCAGTTTCTTTCATCATTTCAAAGGAGTTCTCTGTGGCAAACATACTTTCCGCTTTACAAGAAGTCGAAACGATTCCAACGGCTATTACAGCACAGGTACGGCACGAGCAAAAATTACCGTAACCAATATGTTTTTAAAGGTAAAACATGTATTTCCCAATGATAAAATGAAATTGGAACTGATGGATAAAATAGCCAAAGACACCTCTATATTTCTCGCATACCGCAAATGGGACATATATGAGTTACCAGCACTCAGAGATATCAACAGAGATGTGTGGGCTGTTAAAACTGCAACCAACTTGGAAAGACCTCGATATGTGATTATATCATTTCAAACAGATCGTAAGGATAACGTGAAGAAGAGGTCAGACTATTTCGATAACATTGGTATGTTGGACCTCAGAGTGTTTCTAAATTCAGAATGCTACCCTTATGAATCTATGAATATGGATTTTGAGAAATCGAAATATGCAGAAGCCTATAACATGTATACAGATTTTCAAAAAAACTTCTGTTATAAAAACATGTCGGAGCCTATCTTGAATTATGACGAGTTTAAAGACAGAGCTCTATTTGTGATTGACTGTCAGTACCAGAACGAGTCAATCAAGTCTTCAACGGTGGACATTAAGGTGGAGTTCATGAGTCACGCCAACTTCCCAAAAAATACTCGTGTTTATTGTTTGGTTATTCATGACAGTGTAATGGAATATAAACCTCTAACGGGTATCGTTAGAGCCATTATGTAATAATAGTATGTCATTTATGTATGTCATTTATGTATCAATATGTACAACTTAATTAATCCTAATAAATTTTTATTGTATGTAAATCAGTTGTTTTATTTTTATTTTGTTGCATTTTTATTAACCCCTTTCTGTAAGGTTAACAACTGTAAAAAACGTTGTTTATCCTTTGTAAGACCCCCTCTCTCTTACATCAGTTTGTTTCCTCAATACAAGAGAGAGAGACACTTGTTCAGTATGTGTTAAGTCGTGAAACAAGGATGACGTGTCTTGCTGTATGTAAGTACACTCTTCTTATTATGTCTGTTTGTATTCAAATAACAAATACAAACATAACCTTACTAACAATTGGATGGCAGGGTAATCAGCCTGTACAAGAGAGTGTGTGTTGGTTTTAGGTGTTAATACAGCTTGTTCTAACTTACTTAAATATTATATTTCTTCTGTTCAACAAGACGATTATTTTGATGTGTCACACATGTATGTAGCTCTAAGAATAGCTATACCGGAAGTGTCTACCGGAAGTAACATTTTTATTGAATATGCTTATAGAGTTTGCTTTGCTGAACAGCGTGTATGTATTGGTTCTATCGTACATCTCACGGATCTTCCGCGATAAGGGTTTGAAGTTTTTTATCTCAGTTTCTTGTAGAGCTTGTTACGAAACATACATTTTTGAAGATAGTTCCTTTCTATCACTTTCCGTTGAAAAGATACAAGGATTTAAAGTTTAGACCGGAAGTGGCCATTTTATTGTATATTCCACTTTGATTTGGCCTCCTTAACACCGTGCATATGTTGGTTCTATCGTACATCTCACGGATGTTCCGCGATAAGGGTTTAAAGTTTTTTATCTCAGTTTCTTGTAGATCTTGTTACGAAACATACATTTCTGAAGATAGTTCCTTTCTATCACTTGTCGTTGAAAAGATACAAGGATTTAAAGTTTAGACCGGAAGTGGCCATTTTATTGTATATTTCAATTTGATTTGGCCTCCTTAACACCGTGCATGTGTTGGTTCTCTCGTACATCTCACGGATCTTCCGCGATAAGGGTTTAAAGTTTTTTATCTCATTTTCTTGTAGAGCTTGTTACGAAACATACATTTTTGAAGTCGGTTCCTTTCTATCACTTTCCGTTGAAAAGATATAACGATTTAAAGTTTAGACCGGAAGTGGCCATTTTATTGTATATCCCAATTTGATTTGGCCTCCTTAACACCGTGCATGTGTTGGTTCCATCGTACATCTCACGGATCTTCCGCGATAAGGGTTTAAAGTTTTTTATCTCATTTTCTTGTAGACCTTGTTATGAAACGATATATTTTTGAAGTCGGTTCCTTTCTATCACTTTCCGTTGAAAAGATATAACGATTTAAAGTTTAGACCGGAAGTGGCCATTTTATTGTATATTCCAATTTGATTTGGCCTCCTTAATACCGTGCATGTGTTGGTTCCTGCGTACGTCTCACGGATCTTCCGCGATAAGGGTTTAAAGTTTTTTATCTCAGTTTCTTGTAGACCTTGTTATGAAACATACATTTTTTAAAGTCGGTTCATTTCTATCACTTTCCGTTGAAAAGATATAACGATTTAAAGTTTAGACCGGAAGTGGCCGTTTTATTGTATATTCCAATTTGATTTGGCCTCCTTAACACCGTACATGTATTGGTTCCTGCGTACATCTCACGGATCTTCCGCGATAAGGGTTTTAAGTTTTTTATCTCATTTTAGTCGCCATTTTTTAATTCTGCTTACTTAGACGAGTAACATGACACTAAACACGTGGTAGAAAGGAATTGAACCTGTAACCAACCATTGTTTCTAAGCTTAAGAGTTGAACCTGTTGTCCATTTTGTTTCTGAGCTTCTTTTGTTTTTGTCAGCGACCTCTATTGTCTCTACGATATTTGGTTATGTCTAATAACAAAAGCTTTATGAATGGTTTGTTTTAATAGGGGGCGTAACTTTCAATCATGGAGTCTTCGACCAATACCATTATTCTCGCTTATCAACCTCACTCTCATTTGTCGGCTCTAAAGGTTGGGGTGACGTAACTTTAAATAATGGAGTCTTCAACCATCTTTATCAGCAAAAGGCACCATCTTTAAGAACGAAAGCCGCCATTCTTTATCAGCGAAAGGCACCATCTTTAAGAAAGAAAGCCGCCATTTTTTATAATGTCAGCTTAAGGTATCACAGGCTTCCATCTTTCATTCCGCCATTTTGGTTCTTCCGTTTTGGTTCCGCCTCTAATATTAAACATTATTTTGTAAATCATCCATTTGTCTAATAATAAACTTTAATTATATTACATGTATGGTTTGTAATTAAAAGTCGTATATATATATACCAACCTAAAACAATAAATTAACAAGCGTCTGCTTAGCTTAACGGGTAGCATCGTTGCCTCCCATCTGAATGCCCCGGGTTCGAAACTCACCTGCACCAAATGGTTTTTTTCAAAATATAATAATTTGAAGTAATAGGTTAGACACTTATGTGATTGTCTGGCACAAGTCATGTGACGTCACTGTCTGGCCAAAGATAGGTCAATGACCTTAGAATGTTTACATAACAAGACTAAATGTGACTGTCTGGCCCAGGGCGTGGCTGGGCGCCGGGGCTTGGCGCCGGGGGCCGGGGCGTGGCTAGGCGCCGGCGCCGGGGCAGGCGCCAGGGCAGGCGCCAGTGCAGGCGCCGGCGCCAGGGCGTGGCTAGGCGCCGGCGCCGGGGCAGGCGCCAGGGCGTGGCGCCAGTGACGTCACTTCCTGTGACGTCACTGTCTGGCCCAAGTGACCCAATACCTACTTCCAAGCATACGAATAAAATAATCACTTACCTGATACACAGTGACGCTAAGCAAATGCACAAGCAACGTGCTGAATATGGAATAACTTCAAACAGGCACAAGGAAAAGACCGCCAACGACATTCACCGCTGCCAACATATCAAAGTACTGTGATCAAAGCAACAAACGGTGTTGTCACTTTGAACTGAAACAATCACATTTCGCTTAAAACGACGACAATGCTTGTTATTTTAAAAGAAAGTCGAATGGCCAATCACTGTAAATATATTTTATAGTGGCCAATAACTGTATCGTTTACCCTATATACTTTCGTAAGCATCTCGCTGACGTGACTGTATGGCATTTTTTATTTACTTGAGATTTATTTTATCTGCAGGAAGATTATTATCCCAAATCTGCTGAGCAATACATGATTTATCAATAATGTCATATCTCAGTTGCGCTAAATATTCTTAACATTTAGTTTCAATAGTCGATAGATATTTTTGCAGTATCTAATACAAATGTATACAAAGTAGATGATTTTATTGCCACATTAAACAGTAAATTTGACTTTAATAAATTCACGCACGAAATAGAAAAAGGGACACTTTAGAATTTGATATCCACAGAATGGCAACCATTACTGTGAATTACATTTCGATTGACTCACACCATAGTTTTCCACAAAAAACAGGGAGTTTGAATTTTCTGGTTGATAGATTAATACAGTTTCCCTTTAATCAGGAAAGATACAGAAGTGAACTTAAATATATTAAAAATGTAGCTACGTATTATGGTTACTCTGTCCGCTTAGTGGAGGAACTAGTTAATAAACATAAAACAACGGAAATGTTGGGGGAATCTACGACTTTCAAAAAGATAAATCAGATGAAACCGTTGTCCTCTTACCATTTGAATCGCGAATTACGAAAGGTTTTAATAAAAATTTTAAGAAAGCTAATTTACGGATAACATTTTCTACAAAAAAATACATTAAAAAAATTGCTAGGTAACCCAAAGGAAACAGATAAAACCATAGAAGTGTCGGGAATCTATGAAATAGGTTGTAAGGATTGTGAACTTAAATATTTTGGGCAAACTAAAAGAACTCTTGAAACTAGATTTAAAGAACGTTTAGCGCAACTGAGATATGGCATTATTGATAAACCATGTATTATTTATTAGCATATTTGTGATAATTATCATCATGTAGATAAAGAAAATCTCAAGTTGATAAAAAATGTCAGGCATTCGCGAGATACCAGCATCGGGAACAATAGCCTATTATAAGACAAAATGATACAGTGTTAAACAATAGACAGTAAAACCTCAAGGTAGCATTATCATGAATATACGACGGAGATGATCCAACAACCGACATTAACAAACAATGGAATAGCTGATGTAGAGTTAAGACACTTGCATCCAAGAAGAGTTGAAGCCTGATCTATAATATTATAAAATGGCAGAGCACGAAGACTCGCCGTTCACTTCTCGTTGTAGGTTGGTCTGCTATGTAATTATTTTTTTCGTGTTAAGTAATTCTATATCACATTTAGGTTGATATCTGTATTTTTGTATTTATATTTTATATGTATAACTCAGTGTATTTTTGTAATAGTAAAATTCATTTGTTTTAAAAATTCAACGGTGTTAACCCAAAAGCTAACTGGCGCAGTCGTTAGTATCGGTTTAAGGACCAAGCGAATATTGATTCTTAGCGTATCGTCGCCTAGTAACCGAGTAAAGAATTAAATAGAGCCAAGTAGAGACAAATAGCGCCAAGCAGCGTCAAGTAGAGCCAAGCAGAGACAAATACAGTCAAGAACACCAATAATATTGTGAGTTATTTGCTTTTTTTTATTTCACATTTTTTCATATTTCAAGTTATAATCCTGTATTTTGTTGTGCTATATGGTATATGTCTGATTCCGACGACGAATTCCCAAATTTTTCACATTTAGAATACTGTTTAAGACAAATTAGCATTATTGATAATATCAGCTCTGAAAAACATATGGAAGAGTGTAAGTTAAATTGTAATAATACAATGGCCGACAGATTTCATGAATTTTACTTAAAGGCAGTGCCTGAATTTGATGGGCAACCCGCCAATGTAGGGAACTTTGTAAAGTCATGCGACCTGGTAATAAACCAGTTTTACAACGCAAATGAGAACCTGTACTCAAATCATTTTTAACTCAACTTTATCCAAACTAAATTAACAGGACAAGCTAGACTGATAATTATTACTAAAATCGTTAACTCGTGGGCAGATTAACGAAGTGCAATAGTTCAAAATTTTACGGATCAAAGAGACGATACAAGCTTATTAAGTGAGCTTTTAACCCTAAAACAGAAACAAAATGTGGACGCTTTAGCCTCTAGCAATAGGTGCCGTCACATAGAACAGCTTTTAATTTGTAATTTAATATCTAATGAAAATAACGAAGCAGTGCGGGTACTGAAGCAAAGTGTGTATCAGCCACAAACTCTGAAAACGTTCTTAGGAAAACTAAGAAATCCAGTGGGAATGGTTTTAAGATCGACCGCCCCGACAAGTATAGATCAAGCTTAAAAAAAATTTTTGTAAAGAAAACTACGATTACAGGGCAAAAACATACAAAAACCAAATTTCAATAATATTCAAAAAAGCGATGGACAACAGGAACCATTCTTTTCATGGAAACAATTTTTCTAATATTCAGTATCAAAGATCTTTCCAGCTGATAGGAATTTTAATCAAAAGAATCAGAATAGTTTCCAACAAAGGCAAAATTTAGGACATCCCGTCCAAATTTTCAAAAAAAAAACTTTTCAAATCAAATTAGGAGACCCTCCTATAATTCAAATAGCAATCAAAGTAATTATCCAGAGCCCATGAATATGCCAAGTGCATATACAAGAGCTAAAATTTTCACTAAGCAGCAGTCCTCACAGCACAGAAGAAATTATTTTTTACCCAAAAATGCCCAACAGAATGCCATATCTGAAGAGTCTCATTACACAGAAAATGAAAAGCAATCACCTACTGAAATATACGACAAGGAACATAACATTTTTCCAATACCAGGGCCGTCGAATACAGACCCATAATCGAGATAAATACTGTTAATACACCCTGCGAATTACCCTTTATTGAAATTCCAGAATTAGAGGGTAAGGTCCTGATAGATTCAGGCTCGTCAAAAAGTCTTTTAAATCCCACAGTAGCATATGCAAATTATTACAATAATAGTTATGAAAATCCTTGCCTGATAAAAAGGGCTGCTGTATTTTAATGTTAAGTGGTTTTTTGCTTTTTTCCAATCATTGGTTACCTGGTCATCATTACAATTATTTTTAAGCCAGTTGAGAGTTTCCAAATTTTCGCAACATTTTCTTACCTCTGGAGAGGGTTTATATGTCGTGAGAGGTTTGTTTTTTCTCAACCAACTCACACGGAAAGGCCTCGTCAAAGATGTTTTTTTCTCCCTCAGGGCTCGTCCGCGTCTTTGCCGCCCCGATAGCACTGCAGCCTTTGGCTTATTGTGCATGCTCTTAGTTTTTCCTACTCCGCCTATTGGAAAATCACTGTGCCTTGAACTTGTCCGCACAGCGATTGGTATATTGCTCTGTCTCCAGTCTAGACTGACGGTAGATCAGTTGTCTTTTGCGGTCCAGAGCTTTACACTCGCACAAAATGTGCTGTGATGATTCCTCCCTCTCGCTGCAGAGTCTGCCAGCGAGGTCTCCCTCGAACCGCCCCATTTTATGCAGGTGTTTCTTGACGGCCACGTGTCCCGTCAAGAGACCTGTTATGTTTCTGGGCTGCCCTCTGTTAAGATTTAGCAGCTCCACAGCGCTCTTAGAACTAGGTTCGTCAATTACTGACTTCCCATGTCTGAGACCTGGACAGTCTGCCCAGTACACCTTGTGTGCGTTTCTGACCAAGAACTTAATGGCTCCCCTGGCCGTGCTCTTTGTCACGCCCAGAACCAACCACGTGTCCCGTCAAGAGACCTGTTATGTTTCTGGGCTGCCCTCTGTTAAGATTTAGCAGCTCCACAGCGCTCTTAGAACTAGGTTCGTCAATTACTGACTTCCCATGTCTGAGACCTGGACAGTCTGCCCAGTACACCTTGTGTGCGTTTCTGACCAAGAACTTAATGGCTCCCCTGGCCGTGCTCTTTGTCACGCCCAGAACCGATTCTGGTCCCATAAATGATTCTGCTGACCCGTTCTTTGCAAGACTGTCTTCTTCATTGCCTTTGACCCCCGAGTGACCCGACACCCAGATGACGGTGACCTCATTCTGCCCGGCCAGGTCGTTCGTCTCGTCACGGCACTCACACACCAGCCAGGAATTTACCCGTGAGCTACTTAGCACCTTAAGGGCTGCCTGAGTGTCTGTGGCAAGAGGATCCGCTTGTTGGTGTAGCCCCTCCTCTTGTTCTCCCGCACGCAGTGCAGGTTGGCGTACATTTTGGCCTGAAAGACCGTTGCATGAGCTCCGAGGAAAATACTATGATTTACCCTCGGTCCTTCCGGAAAAACACCTGCCCCCGTTCCACGCTCCCCTCCGGATCCGTCCGTGAACCAGACGAGCGCGTCCCGTGGTAAGCCCGGCGTCTCCTCCCGCCATGCCTCGCGGTCGGGGATCTCCACAGTAAAATTGTTTTCCCTGCAGATTCGCGGGCTTGCGAGTTCAATTCAAGCATGGGCTCCTTCACGATCTCCTGAATTTTGGAGTGGCCCCTGAAGCCTGGGTTGATCTTCAGTCTACCATTGCAGGCTAGCCTGTATAGTCCTAGCCTAGCCTGGCCTCCCCCATGATAACTAAGTGTGTGTGTAGGGGGGGGGGGGGGGGTGTTAGATCTAGCAACATCTCCATGGCGGATTTTGGAGTCGAAGTTATGGCCCCTGTGATGCCCAGGCAAGCCATCCTCTGGATCTTGTCTAGTTTTTGTTTGGCACTTGATTGTGTCACTTTAGGCCACCAGACCAGTGCCGCGTAAGTTAACGATGGTCTGACCACCCTCGTGTACAGCTAATGGGCCATACTCGGTCTTAGTCTCCACGTTTTTCCATATAGCCTCCCAGTAACGGCTAGGGTCATGACTGACTTACGCAGTATTTTTTCAACATGAACATTCGAGGTTAGCTCTGAGTCCAATACGACCCCAATATATTTTACCTCCCTGGCCAGTGGGAAGTTTCTACCGTATAGAGTGAGAGTTCTGTGGCTCTCCCAGTTCCCCCTCCTCGTAAACGGTATGACGGTTGCTTTCTCGGAGCTCACCCCGAGCCCTTGGCCAACCGTCCACCTTTCCACCACTTTCAGTGCTGTTTGCATGCGCTCCCACACTGACTGTGTAACCTTTCCTCGGACTATCATGAAAATGTCGTCAGCATAGCCGTGTACCTCGTACCCCCCTCGCGAAAGCCTCCATAGCAGGATGTCCACAACTAGGCACCAGAACAGGGTCGACAGAACGCTCCCCTGCGGACACCCCGCCGCGACACTCGCGTGAGTGAGGTGAACACCGCCCTGTACCTGAGCACAGAACTGATCCACCTGCAGCAGGTGCCCTCTATTCCACGCTTCCTGACAGCTGCCAGTACCGATAGCAATAAGGTGTTGCTGAAGCCCCCCCCCCCCCCCTATGTCTAGGAAGGCCCCCAGCGCCACCTTCCTGTTCTCCAGCGTATTCTCCAGTTTCAGCACCAGTTGGTGCGGTGCTGTTTCTGTTGAGACTCCTGCTCTGTATGCATATTGTCCGCAGTGTAGGAGATATGCTTCCAGTACACCGCCCCTAATGTGCCGGTTGAGCAGTTTTTCCATTGTTTTTAGTAAGAAGGACATGAGACTTATTGGCCTAAGGGGATTTGCCTGGTCTGTTGGACGTCTAGGTTTAGAAATGAATACAACCCTGGTCAGTCTCCATGCCCTCAGAATGTACCCCAGAGACAGACTGGCCCTCATAATGACCCCTAGAGTTTGTGTCAGAGCTACACCACAACTCATGGTGCGCGTTTGCATCCATGCCAATGATGGTCTGCCATCCACCTGCTCTGCTACCGACCATCAGCTGCTCCAATTCCTTGGGTGGAGGAGGGTCCGTGCTGTCCCCTGGCAGATAGGCCAATCCGACAGTAATGTACTTCGGCCCATCCGCTCCTCCACATAGGATTTTAATTGTTCCCTGGAACAGAAATTCATTAAAGGCAGAAACTCGGTTCCTTCCCTGACAAAAATGCAGGCCCTCGCGTTCTCGCCGCATCTCCTGTGGGTGAGCTTTGCAGCAGCTTCACCAAGTCACTTGACCTCTCCTTTATAGGAGTATGGTTCCTGGATAAGGGCCACGTCGTGTTCCTTAGAGCCATCAGTAGTCCGGCAGTGGCTGCCCTACTGTGTTGGAGGTGGACCTGAAGGAACCTAACTCCCATCAACCTCCGGTTGCTACCCCAGTGGGCGAAAGCTAACCCTTTCCAGGCCCCAGAATGCCAGGGATCCGAACGAGGACCTTGCGTTTCTTTGGGAGTTCCTCGGGCTCGACGGCTGTCAAGTCCGCGCCCTTCCAAATCTGACCGAGGCCCCCGATCGTGTTCCGCAGCCAGTCTCGCGACTGCGGGCCGGCACAGGTTATCCAGAGGATGCGTGCTGCCAGGCGCGCCCGATGGAACTGAGGCGGGCCCTCCACTTCCTGAAGAGAGTGCACCGCAGCAACCACCGCAGCCTGGATCAGGTCTGCCTTCCCCTGGTCTAGCGTGACCTCAGAATGCCGTCTGTCAATCACCGCCATCCCGCTCCAGTAGCATGTAATGAGTGCTCCCCAGCTCGCCACAATGACAAAGTGAGTCGTTTCTTAAGGCTATTTTATGCATATAAACAGGTACCATTATATGATTAAAGCGTAATCTGCAAATAATGGAAATTTCCCTTTTTTATAATTTAATTTAGCAAACCATGGCTTCACTGGTAGTGTTGATTGTATTTGCTTATAACATAATCATTATGTATTTTGTTTGTATTCCTCTTCCCATTTTTGATGTGATTGTTTGCTGAACTACACCCAGAAATCTTGCACTGGGATTTTGTATGTTTCGGTAATTCCGTCGGCTGTCGCTTGCTTGGCCAGATTATTCACTATTTTGTTTCCCTGTATGCCAGAATGTGCTTTTGTCCACACCAGTACAATATTTTTACCCTGTGCTCTTGAATGTTTTATAGCATTTATTGTTTGAGTTATGAGATAATTGTTTTTGCTTATTTGTGGGAACCGCTATAAATGGATTGAAGAACACTTTTGCTGTCAGAAATGAATAGTATCATACTGTTTTCTATTGTATCAGTATACTGGACTGCTTTATGAATTGCTATAATTTCTGAGGTAAATATGGTAAATATGGGTAAGTTTAAACTTTTCTGCAAATTGCTTTTGTGGATCATAAAAAGCACACCCAACACCCTCTTCGCTTTTCGACGCGTCAGTGTATATGTGGTACGACTTATTCAGTATCTCATTTAAATCGTATTTGAACATGGTGTTTCTTATCAGTACGGGAAACTTTGTATAATCTTCAGTATAAGCAACCTGTACCCCGATGTTGGAAGGTTCTATCTGATAGTATGGGTATACTTTATTTGACCATATATCGTTTCTGAAAGGGATAAGATGTTCATAGATGTCCTTCATTAGTGGTTTTTTTTCCAGAAGGTGTAGGTCAATGTCATTAAGAATAGCTGATGGAGTTTTATTACGATAGGACTATCTTTTAATAACAGTTTTGTCACAAATTTTGATGTTAAGTATTCTCTTCTTCTTTGCAGAGGTGGTTCGTATGCTTCCGCCAGTAAGTTGTTTGAAGGTGTGCTTCTTAATACTTCGAGACTAATTTTCAACGCTTTATTCTGTAAAACATTAAGCTTGTTTAAATGCACTTGACTTGTCTGGTTATATAGGCAGCAACAATAGTCTATAATTGACCTTATATATGATCTGTACAGTAAAAGAGACGTTTCTGCGTCTGCGCCCCATTTGCCATGGCAAACGGATCTCAAGATATTTATTGCTTTTTTCTGTTTTACATCTAATTTTTTTAATGTGTTCTTTCCATAGAAGTTTGGTGTCCATCAGCATCCTTAAATAATTTATTACAGGTACTACTTCAAGTTTCATATCAGCGAGAATTATGGTCTTAGGTAATGGTCTTCTCTTTCTGGTGAAGATACACACTTTTGATTTGGACTCAGATAAGTCCAATCCGTTATTATTTGTCCAATTTATTAGGTTAGTCATTGATCTATTTAGCTTGTCTATGCCGTCTTCTATCTCACAGTTATATGTATAAACGCAAATATCATCCGCAAACTGTAGTATCTCCACGTCATCAACCCACTTCTGTAGATCTTCAGTATATATTAAGTACAACAGTGGAGATAAAATACTCCCTTGTGGGATACCTACATTGGTGGTTCTATGGCCCACAATGGCGTGACCTGTCTGTACTATAGTTTTCTATCTTCGTAAAGCGATATAATTTTGTTGGCTAAAGTATCTGGCAAGCCAACCTTTATCATTTTTTTTTGTGTAAAATTTTTAAGTTAACAGCATCATATGCATTTCTAATATCCAGAAAGGTTGCAACTGCTGACTTTTTATTGGTAAATGAAATGTTGATATCACACACCAAATGACTCACATTTTCGACTGATGAAAAGCCTTTTCAAAATCCAAATTGTGTAGTACGCCATTTTTTCTTACTTTCAAGCCAGTGTTCCAGTCTTCTTTTTAGCATTCGTTCGAGGGTTTTGAATACGCAAGAGGCCAAGCTTAGGGCATGATATGAGTGAAGTTGAGTGGGATATTTACCTGGTTTCAACACCATTACCAGTAAGTATGTTTTCCAATCTGCCGGGATGTTATCAGACGTCCATATATAATTTATTAGTTGTAGCAAAACTCTCTTAGATGTTCTGCCTAAGTTTGATAGCATCGAGTAGTGCACCAGATCTTTCCCAGGAGCTGTATTGTTGCTTTGCTTAAGGCTGATTTCTAGTTCGTTCATTGTAAATTCTGACAACAGGGTATTTTCTTCTCTGTATAAGGTTTTGGGGATTTTTTATGGTGCCGTGCAGGGAGCATTTTAGCAAAAAGTTGCTCTGCAGTTTCTATACTTATTTGCGGGGTCCTTCAATTGACTGTAGCATTTTAATTTTTTCTAACTGCAGACTACGTATCAGATATTGGTGTATTTTTATTAATTGCATTGGAAAATTCTTTCCAGCAACTTCTTTTGCTTTCCAAAATAGTTCTTTTAGCTACTGCCATAGCTTTTTAATTTAACAAAATTTTCTGTGTTAGATCAGATTTTGTACGCTTGACGAGCCTGCTGTTGTTCCTTAATCGCCGAAGAACATTTGTCGTGCCACCATGGATTGCTAAACTTTTGGCTGGAGCATTTTCTCACTCAAGGTATAGAATCTGAAGACAAGCGATTTAATTTATTTACAAAATCTTCATAACTAGTTTCTTCTACATTTATGGTTTGTTCTCTGAACTGATTTTCCATATCCTCTGAGAAGAGGCCTCAGTTTGCTTTTTTTAAATTCCACTTTCGACTAGGATGGTGATTACAATTACAACTATTTACATGTTTGCTATGGACTACTAAAGTGTCTGAACAAAATTTGATCACATAATGATCAGAGCCAAGTGTTTCACTAGCAACTTGCCATTTGAAGTGATGCGCGATATCTGGGGAAGCAATAGTCAAGTCAACGGTAGACCTAACGGCACTGCCTGGGTGATGCGACAATGTTGGGTCACCGTCATTTAAATAGACTAACCCGGTGTCTTCTATCGCAGACATCAAAATATCTCCTTGAGGTTCGTTTGCAGTACAGCCCCACGTCAAATGATGCATATTTAGGTCTCCCCCAAAATAAAAGGTTTTTTGAGGCTGAAGAAAAAATTTCTCCATGATATGTACGATATTTTCTGTCCAGGCTTAATGTAAACGGAATAGAAATGTATTGTTATTTTATTATCAGGAGAGACTGATATTACAACCGTAGCAATCTCAGTTACCTGATGAAAAACCACTATAGGAACAGAAACCAAATATTTTTTTATTAATATGGCTACTCCGCCGTAGCCATCGCTACGGTCTTTCCCAACGATGTTATATTCCGTGAAATTAATGTTTGAGTTTTCTTTGAGCCATGTTTCGCGTAACATGGCAACATATGTTTTATGATCATAAAGGAATTTTTCTAGATAGCCTTCTTTGGTATTGAAAATCTACAATTCCATTGTAGTACGTTGAATTTTTAATCTAAAAGTATAATCTTGTTAATCTTAGATTTTAAAAACCCTGTCAAATTTCCTTCTGATATATTGCTTTTTCCGTTTCTTTAAGATAACTTGTCAACAGTGTAGCTAATGATTTACAAGCTTGGTCGTTTTTGTATCGAATGTACTGGAGTTTATTTTTTGATTAAAGTTTAGCGGGTTATTATTTTTGTTTACTATAGGGTTAAGCGAAATAAACGGCTGGCTTAATATTTCTTTGTGTGTTTGTAGTAAGGGATTATTGGGAGTATATACCTGCGTACGTTTCCGTTTTTGAGTTGGAACTACACCTCGTTCATTTGTTTCGATTTCAATTGGTTTATTTACTTGGTAAGCATAACTAGTCTTAAATTTATCTTTAGCTTCCTTTTGGAGACGTTTTCTTTTCCCATTATTGTTTTGATGCTTTTTTGTTTGCCAAATTCAGGACATTTTTTTCTATCGGTGGCCTCATAAGGGCGCTCGCAAAGGATACAAAAAGGAGTTTGGGTAGTCTGACAGGAATTGTTATTATGATCACCCCCCAATATTTACATCTCTCTCTCTCCCTTACATTGCGTGCTTACATGACCATATCGCAAACACTTGAGGCACTGTACTACTTTTTGCATAAAAGGCTTTACGGGAAGACGTATTTTTTTCTATCTGAACTCTCTGCGGTAATTCTTTGCCACTAAAGGACAATAGCACAGCTTGCGTAGGTACGTATTTTACGTTATCATTTTCGACTACCCTTCTGTTAAATCTTTTAACGCGACCTATTTTAATATCTGATCTATCAAACGGATTTATAATTTGTAATAATTCTTTATCTGTTATATGTAAGTCTACATTTCTGATCACCCCCTGTCTATATGCTAAATACTGCGGTATGTATACGATGTAATGATTTACTTTTAATGCTGGTGAATTGGCCATTTCATTCGCACTTTTCGCCGAACGTAATTGTATTTTGATTGTGTTTACACCCGTACTTGTTATATTTAATATATCATCACGTATATCAGGTACTAACCTATTTATCATCCTTGCTGTTCATATTCTGTGCGCCCTTCCTATGTTTCCCTCATTATTTTTAGCATAAACAAAATACGGACCCGTATCACTTAAACAATAATTTATAACGGGACGCGATTGATTATTTTTATCTGGTTTGTTTACTGGTGAATTATCGTCTGCTTTTTTATTGGTCCGTATTGATATATTCGGAGATACGTACCTATTTTCTTTAATTCCATCTGTATTTTTCACATCTAATATTTTTTGAAAATCTACATTTATATTACTTACCTCTGTCCTAATTTGTGTTGCATGTTTGTATTTATTTATTTTTTGTCTTGTTTTATCCGTTAATAAATACCTTCCTTTATCTTTTTCTAAATTAATTCCATGTTCTCCAATTCCACGTCCATTTTATTGCCTGGCGTCTGATCTAGGTCATCCGTCCAAATTTCTTGTTCCAACCTGCCCCTATCCGGTGGTTCTCTATCGTCTTTTTGTGACATTTTATTATATTCTCGCTTTAAACTACGTACCTGGCACGACACCTTTCACCACGCTACCTACACGTTTGAAGGTCAGCGCGAAACATGTTAACATTTAACTTTTTAAATATCTTTTTTGCTAAACTGCTGTTCTCAACAGATTCTTCAGCATTTTACCAAACAGTTTTATGGCCGATGTTACTTTGTGAAAATGCAGACTGTAGATTGCTTAATGAGTCGTATAGACTTTTGGCCTCTCAGCGCTGCGATCCCATGGTCTTTTGTGCATGACTCTTTTGCCCAATAATTGCCCAAAAGTTCGGACATTTTATGTAGTCCACTATCTTTTGGGGGCTATTTTACCTATTTACTGCGTCACTCATTCAAGGTAGTTCAGCTTTGACAGAACTGGGACATGCAGTCGCATGGAAAGTGATCTATTGCTTCAGTGCAGTATCTGCAGTTCTCACTGTCCGCCTTGCCCATCTTTAGAAGATAATATCTTACTGACTGCAGAATGCCCTGTAAAATGTCCTGCGATTATTCTTAACTCATTCCTGTTTAATTCTCGAAGGAGTTCAGACTTCTCTGTGGATATGGCGATGAACCATCTTGCTTGCCTCTAGTATGACAGCATTTGGTGGCTCTTCCAACTCTCAAGTTCATTTCTTACGTGGCTTTTGTTAGCCAACAATAGGGCTCTGGACAATAGAATGGTGTTGTTGCTGCCGTTTTTGCAAAGCTATCTGAGTCCCCATTTCCTTTAGTGCCTCGATGTCCTGGTAACCACCATCAAAGTCACATTGTTGTTCATAGGCAGCTGCTTCAAGGCTTTTTGCAGTCTCGGGTCAGTTTAGACTCGGATTTAAAATATTTTAGAGTCTTTCGTACTGCCTGTCTATCTGACAGGACCTATATATCTCTGCTTCTCAGTCCTCTTTGTATGTGCTCCTGCACACAGAGATTTACAGGAGGCATTTCCGCTTGGAAGATGGTGGAAGGTTTTCCTAGGGACTTAGCGAGTCTAAAATTGGGTCCTCTTATTTCCAGTCCTGCTCCCTCTATTTGTTTAGACTCGTCTGTATACCATACAGATGAGTTGTTTGCCAGACTTGCACTGTCTCTGTCCTATGCGTGGCGGTCACTTATTACCACGTCGAATGGAATAATGAAGTCCAGTTTGGTTGGAATTTGATCTGTTGGCTTTCTAGTGACTCCCGTGAAATAATATACAGGATTTCCAAGTGGGCGACCAAGCTTCTTGGTTTGAATTCGTCCGCTTGGAGTAGTCTCAGGCCACCTGGTGCTGCTTCCCTCTTCACGCCGCATATCTATAGTAGAGTAAAATTCAGCATTGCTTCTATTGCAGCTGTCGGACATGATGTCATAGTTTCGTAACTGCAAGGCGAATCAGCCTCTGCGATTTTTGCAATTTGCTTTGTGTTGAGGCTTGTTTCGGTTTTGGCCACCATACTATATATGCAAATGTGATCCAGGGTGTGACCGCAGTTTGGTATAACCAGTATACTTTCCTGGGTTTCAACTTCCATGTCTTTCCTACGAGTCTACGGCAGGCTCAGATTGCCATTGTGGCCCTGAAAAGAGTTTTTTTAATGAGTGGTCCAGTTCACTTTTTGGTCCAGGATGATCCCTATATATTTAGCTTCACGTATTTGAAAATATAATTCCACGCTTTTGATAACCGTCAGAGACTATGGTTATTATGTATACACTCTACAAATAAGGCAAACTGTGAAACAAATACCTGTGAACTTTACAGAAAACTTTACTTTGTAAACATAGGCTATGAATTGTCAGAAATACGCATGCATAAAAACTTTGGAATAGATTTTTCGAGTACGTTGTTTTTAAAAAAATGCTTTAAAGTTCCAGTACAAGTAACTGTGACAGAGCTTTCTTGGAATATATATATATATATATATATATATATATATATATATATATATATATATATATATATATATATATATGGGGTCAGCTGTCGTTTGTAATTTTTTATATTTTTCACTTAGTTTTAACACAATCATCTCATATACTGCTGCCTTGTGTACTTATACTTTTAGACCATCATCTATATAATTTAAATTTTGATTCGTTGACATAATAATATAATAGGATATTCTAGTAATAAGTAACTAAAACAAGTGACAAATACTTGCAGCTAATGTTCCCTGAACTAGTCTTGTAATTACTAGGTGAGTGTGGCCTAGCTTGGCAGCAACTGGAATTAGAAAACATAACAAAACTCCTGCAAAGTTTGACAACCCAAACACAACTTTGGTTCCGTATCGTGCAGCAAGTATTCCCCCAGGTATCTGAGTGGCCCAGTGTATCCAAAAGAATGCTCCAAGAGCCATTCCTTGCTGTTTTTCATTCCAATCAAATAAGTCTACCTTTATTGAAAGTGGAATTTTTGTTGTCGTTTCTGTCTCGTTTTCTTGAATTTGAGCTTCCAATATTTTGGGTGGCTGGAAAAACAAAACAGGTTTTAAAAAACCGTAAATCCGTTGTGAACAATGTTACTAAAATACGTCTGTAGTAAAATTGAAAATAAAGAGTATAAAATCATGACAGAATAACTGCACAAGATTTGATAACTGTTTTTCGTGTTCTGGTCATCTTTTAATGTGGAGAGTTTAAAGCAGAAAGAGCAAATAAATTAGTAGAGTTATTTCAATTTTCATTAGTTTTGTTGAAAAAATCATCGATTTAACTCATACATGTTTTTTAAAACATTTAAATTACAAATGTAAAATTTGAGATGCACCAAGTGCGTTATGTTAACGGATTTTGCACCAACTTGAGGAAATTTTTGCAAAATATCACCATCGATGGTTCCCACTCCATTAGCGAATTTTTATTACAAAAATTTGCTAAAAACAAAGTTTTATTTAAAATAAATGTTCACAGTGCAGAAAACTAGTCAATTAATTAAGTTTAGAATAAGTAATCAAAGTCTGTTTAAAGAATGACCTAAAGTTGAAGGCACAATTTCCTATTTACAATAATTAGTTGTGGGTGTTTTATTCAGTTAAATAACATTAAAAATTTAACTAAGTTTATTTGGTATATCTAATTTTAATAAATTTACTTTTACTAACTGAGGGCTGTTTATAAAGTTACATGTTTTTCTCGATTGTTCAAGGTTCACGCAGTGTCTTACGTTAAATTCCCCAAAAATTCCTGCCTTCATTGGATGGCTGTTTTATGTACAGGGCTTGCATTAATTCTCGAACCCCACGTGACCGGATTCTGTCTCTCTCTCTTAGTGGAATATGATTTGGCAGTAAAAAAAGTAACCAACAAAACCACTAGACTAGGGACCCTAAAGTTACTAAATCAATTGAGAATTGACAGTTCAGTCGATTGGCGCTCATTTCCCTTTTGACGGTTATTTTGTATGTATATTGTGCATTTTCCAAGTTCGACCAGTGTTTACCTTTTTCAAATAATTTTCTATCTGTTGGACAATAAAAATAAACAGTTTTTATCAAAACCTAGCATAGTCATTGCGTTTTTAAGTTAAAAGTGTAGGTATGTTAAGGTTATGTTGTTGACCATATTCGACATTGCATGGAACGAAGCCCTACTAAATCTGTTCGTCGGTAATCTGACCAAACAGGTACATATTTGTTTTATGTTACACAATACACACTCCTAAAACCGTAAATTAGAAGTTTAAATGATCGGAACTCAATTTGTTTACGTACATTACAAAATTTTGATATATATATATATATATATATATATATAAAATAAAAGTAATATTTTATTATGTTTTTAATTTATTTTTTTAACAATTAATAACAGTAAACCATACATGAATAGACTTGCTGTTAAAAAAACTAAATAATAAATACATTTAAGACATTTACTGTTTCAAGTTATTATAATTTTTATATTTTTTATAAAATCCCAAAGGAAATATGAGACAACATTGGCATCTTAGGGATTTCATTAATTCGGGTTGTACAACCGTGTATGCCGGGTTGCCTGACTTAAGCGGACACGTGGGGTTCGGGAATTAATGAAAGCCCTGTATTATATGCATTTACGCTAAATCATTAACATAACATTAATTACTTAGGGAAAGCTGGTCTTACGTTTTTCAACATTTCTGGCGTGATCAAACGGCACTCTGCGACGATTTGCTCTCGAAGCATTTGAAGAGATTCAGATAGTGTAGCATAAACCTTAGACCCCAAGTGTCCCCACAAAAAGAAATCCAAACCCAATAAACACAGGTGCGTTTAATAAACGTCTATTTTACGTAGAGAACGTTGAAAAAACGTTATCAGTTATAAAAATTAACGTTGATTTCTAGGCTAAAAAGGCAACGTTACCATTTCTTCGTTGTAAAGACGTTAATTATGAAGAGTTTTTAAACATAATATTTAAACGTTATTTTAACACATTTCGCCTATCAAAAACTACGTTTAGTTGAGAATAATACGTTGAATATATGTATTTTATTAAACATTTTATAAGCGAAAGATATTTTGTGTGGTATAAACGTTATATGTAAAACAAGTATTTACCTAATTTTTGTGAAAAAAAAAAGCGTAAAAATTTTCTCGTTGTAAAGACCTGATTGATAAAGAGTATAATATTTAAACGTTGTTTCAACACAGTTCGCCTACCAAAATCTTACATGAAGTTAGGATTCATACATAAAATACACGTATTTTATCAGACATTTTATAAGTGAGAGATATTTATGTGATATAAACGTTATATTTAAAACTACTGTTTTCCTAATTTTCGTAAAAAAAAGGAGCTAAACAATTTGTCATTGTAAAAGACGTTATTTTTTAAGTGTTTTTAAACATAATATTTAAAGGTTGTTTCATCACAGTTCGCCTATCAAACACATGTATGAAGTAGGGATTTATACATAAAATATACGTATATTACCGGAGATTTTTTAAGTGAGAAATATTTTATGTGATATAAACGATATATCTAAAATCACTATTTTTCTAATTTTTGTTAAAAAGGCAAAGTACTTAACAATATATCGTTGTAAAATACGTTATTAATTAGTGTTTTTAAACATAATTTTTAGACGTAGTTTCAACAAGGTTCGCCTACCAAAAGTTAACTACTTATGTGCTTGTAAATTAGTAAGTGTTTGTGCGCATGCCGAACGAGAACGAACAACGAATAGAAACAGAACAGGTGACATGGTGTGCAGTGTGTAATGTGGTGTTTAGAATTAGATGTTATTAAATATTATATTCAGTACGTGACACTTGTATGTTATGGTGAATGGTGGTCTGTTCTATAATTTATAATTGTTTTATACACTTTTACAAAGAATGATTATCATCCTGTAGCGATTTCCCTTAAAAGTTTTGGAAATAGGTACAGTTTGTGCAGCTCAACGTGTCAAGTTTTATGTCTTGAACTAAATCAAGGTAGGTTGTATTACAATATATAATAATTGTCTTCAAAAATTGTCGAAGTTAATCACATTTCTTGTATTTTGAGTGCTATAGAGCGTTATTAGGTAGAATAAATAATTGAGACATATGAGTTTAGCCTGCGTGTTTAAAATCGGCCATGTTGGTTGCTTTCTCATATTTTCAAGTTTAATTTGATTGAGACATTAGACGTATATTTAACGTTTATGAATACACCTTCTTTTCCTGTATTTTGATTGTTCGTGAATCAAACTTTCGAATGAGAGTAATAATGGTTAGCTATGAGTTTAGCATTTATAAATTTTGTGTACTTGTTTATTTTCCACAGTTTAATTTAAGTTTCACGATACATGTACACCTATATATATATATATATATATATATATATATATATATATATATATATATATATATATATATATATATATATATATATATATATATATATATATATATAATTTCGTTCGAACCCACGAGACTAATGGCAGTAGTATATGGTAATCACAATTTCATGACCCATTTATTTCTATTTATTAGTTTATAATTTTAGATGCTGCAAAGCTAAATTTTCCCCAGCGTGAAAGAAGCGACAGAGCAATCTCTTGTGCTGTTAAGGATTGGTTAAAATAAGCTACTTTGAGAATGTTAAGAGCAAAAAACTAATGGAGCAATACTTTTTATTTTGGTTGAGAAGTTGACAAACAATTTAGGAAATATATTTTTTATTTCATGATAAAGACGCTATGATTGAAGAAGCGTGTTATATTTTTACAATGTGGTATTAATTATTTTAGTTTTTTTGATAATGAAATGTAAGTTTTTTGAAATATATTTTTGTTTTTTAAATAAAGTGATTTTTATTTGATATTTGACTTGTGATCTAATCCATTTTTATAAAGCCCATTTAAAATGAATTTAAAATTAATCGCACTCATCTTCTGCTGTCAGCTGAGTTGAAAAACTATCATTTGGTAGGTATGTATTAGTTGTAATTCAAACGTTTATTATACGTCCTTAATACAAGCAGTTTAACGTTACAGATCCCCGTTGATAAATATTAATTATAAACGTATATTCTTCATGACAGATTATGGTTAAATCAACGTTGCAAAACTCTTGTTAATAAACGTGCATAAAACAATGTATATTTTACGTTATTAACGGCAAGTAGTTTAACGTTGTAAAATCCTTGTTAATAAACATGTAAGAAAAACCTATATTTAAACGTTAAAACATACATGTAAAAAATGTTTTTATCTTGGTTTAATTATATGTTTATTCGGGCGACATTTTTACCAAAAGTAAACGTAAGGTAGCAGTTTCCTTTCAAACGTTTAATTAACGAACATGTGTTTACTGGGAATGGGTTCGGTCAGGCAGCCTAGCTGGTCATTCCATGGGACCTATCCATTGTCCGGCAAAATGAGCATCTAATAAACCGTGTACTCATACGGGGGAGGTGCTCAATCCTGTTGAAAGTAAAATTGGTGTTCTTGGAGATTTGCGTTTTTTTACAGTGCTTGCGTGAATAAAGGGTCAATAAAGTTTTCTAAAAACTTTCATCAGTCAAATTGTCGTCAATAAAAAAGAGTCCGATAATGTGGTTGCCCAGAATGCCGGTCCACACGTTTATTTTTTGAAGCGTTTGGGTGAGATTTTCACTGAAGATGTGTGTGCTTCTGTTACTCCAATAACGACAATTATGCCTGTTCTAATCACCGTTCAACATAAATGTACTTGCAGCAGAAATCAGTCATTTATCAAACGCTTAGTTAAATTATCACAAAACTGTAAACGTGAATCCGGATCATCTTCGCTAAATTCTTGGACCACTGTTATCTTGAATGGATAAAGCTTATCTGTTTTGATAATGTGATGAACACTGCTTTTTGACATATCATTTTCTTAAGCTACTTTTTTTTTCAGATTGCCTGTTATCCATTAAAAGATGACCATTTTAACACCATTATTTTGGATAGGATCTTGACGGTTATGTTTATTGTTTGTAACAGAGCTCGTTTCCCTAAATTTTGCCGTACTGACGATTAAACTGCTGTATCACATGATTTTGGTACAAAAGTTCAGCAGCAACACTGGCCCAATTGTTCTTTTCATAGCACAGTTTTACTAGTTCAATTCTTTGTTAGGTGCAAAAAATCATTTTGAAAATTAGGGTTTTCCTTTTTAACTTAGTTACTGAACGACGATATTTCATGAAATCAAGTAGAAACTGTAAAAATTATAACTTTAATACATTTATTTAGCCAAATTTTTTTGCTCTCCTAAACATTAAAAACATTCGTGTAGATAAGATAATATGTCTTAGTCCGTTCCTACCAAAATCGTGCTGCAAACTGAATCATAACTTCCAAATAGTTGTGGTAATTTACTCTCCTCAGAAAGACATCCTCATGAAATGAACTAGGGGTCCATGACTTGGCCACAGAGGAAATATTCGTATTTCTTTACCCATCGACTTCTAAAACGTTATATTACTCGAATTTTAACGAAAAAGAAACCTCTCAGTTATCCCCTATCCCTTAAGCGATCATACTCAAAAATAATTCGAAGCGTTCCTTTGTCGAGTGCCAACAGGATACCAAATTTGAAGATGATATCCAAATTAGTTCAAAAGTTTTTGCGCCTTCTAACAAACAGACGTACATGCCGACAGACCGACAGACAGACAAAAAAATCGTTCCAGAATCTAGTTTTCTATATGTTATGATACTTTTTACGCTGTTTTAGCAAAAAAATTCGAAATTTCTGTCACCGTTATTCACCACAACACATTCAACCCCTAATTAAATTTTGGCACAGAATGCCAGATGTTTGATGAAATTGAAAGTTTTCTAAGAAACAAACCCAAAATCTTATATTACTCGAGTTTTACTGAAAAAAATTAAATTTTTACCAAATCACCCCCCATTCATCCCCTACTTCATTAAGCGATTTTATCCAACAACAATTCGAACCGTTTAAATGTCGGGTGCTAATTGTATGCAAAATTTGAAGACGATATCGTGGCTACAACAGACAGACATACAGACCGACAGACCGACAGATTGACAGGCCGATAGACCGACAAACCTGCAGACCGGCAGAGAAAATAAATTAGTTCCACAATGACGTTTTTTATATGTTTTGACTCTCTTTACGACGTTTAAGCGAAAAAAAATAATTTTTTTTTCGCCAATTGGCGATGTGAAAAACTGTTAACAATTTGAACGAGAATTTACCGGGTTAACAATCTTGCAGTTTTTAATGAGTCAAAAACACTTTCATGATTCTCAAAAACCAATCGCTCAAAATTGAAAAATAGATAATTGCATAGAGAAAGTGTGGACGCAGCAAGTGCGTTATGGTAGTGAATTTTCTTAAAAATGTTTATAAAAGCAAATCTGTCTTCCATTAATGAAAGCAGCCATCAACGTTGGTTACCCTTATAGCAGAAACAATGTACCATAATTCATCAAAATAAATTTATTGTTTGAAAAAGCACAAAATTTTTCCAAAAATAAACTTTAAATGTTTCCGAAAAAACTGGTCCGATTTTGCTGGCCAACGACTCTCTTCAAGTTATTTACCCACCTACCAAAATATAATTATTTACAAAAACATTTCCGACGAAACTTGAAAACCATTTTTTGAAGAAAATCCAAAAACATGTTTTTATAATAACCTATTAAACACTTTTTATTAGTTACCAAAAATTCACAAAAAAAATCTTACAAAAAATTATTTCTACGGAAGCACAAAAATTTCTGCATAAACTGGCTAAATATTTTTTACACAAAATTTTGCTAAAAGAATACATAAAATGCAAATTATATACCTAATCTGTAATTAAAATTGAAAATAAAATAATTTGTTTGCATGAAAATCCACCAAAACCTTAATTTTGACGAATTTCGTTTAAAAAATTGAATGACTTTTCATACAATAATTCGCAAAAAATGTTTCTTCAAAGAAAATTAATAAAATTCATTTATAAGAAAATTCGTTATTAAAAAAACATTTTGTACAAGAAAATTAGCTAAGAGAAATAAATTAAATAATTAAAAGATACTCAAAATCTGATCTAAATACAGAACTAGATACTTATTCTATGGCTTCACAGAGAAAATTCTTTTGCCTGCAGATGCTGTAAAAATTTAATCTGGTTGTAGAGAAGAAAACAACCTCTTCTGATGTCACAAATATCTACGTCTATGTTAACTGTGAAGCGGTTTCACCAAGTTAGGGCAACAACAGCTGCTATTACACTTTAATTAAAAGTCTTAAAAGTGCCCATCTTTCGTTAGTGATTTTTTCAACAAAAAGTCGCTTAAAGAAATAATCTAAACATACAATCTGATCAGATAACGTTGAAATTGAATCAAAGACGAAAAAAATTTTGAAACAGAAGTTGAGTCGACGGGAGATTTTAACACGCGTCCCTTTGCTTATCAGCCAGCCATCTACGCACTCAGCCACTGTAACTCTTGGAAAAGAATATGCAGTACAAGGTAGATAACCCAGAATGGTCTTCAGTTATTTTTCTGTAATATGTAAGATCTTTAGAGGCATATTTTACAACGATTTTAACAAATGAGAAGAGTAGCATAAATCTAGAACATTCTAATATATATTTTATAAAATATTTACCATTCATAAACCAGAGAGTCATTGTCATTATTAGTTCGTCGCTGGTCACATACGATACCTGTTTTTTTCCATTGTTTTCTTAAATTCATGTTTTTGTGCTTTCTTTCTCTTACGTTGTCTGGTCAGGCCAGGTCGGGTCAGGTCAGATCAGGTCAGGTTGGGTCACGTACAGTCAGGTCGGGTGGGGACAGGACAAGTCACGTCAGTTAGGCTCGTTTATGCCTGCTTGGTGTAGCATTTTCCGCATAAAGGGCAAAAAAAATGTTTTCTCCTCAATATCCAAAAAGTCTGGACGCAGCAAGTGCGTTACGGTAGCGAATTTTCATAGAAATGAGCTGGCACAAAATATTTAAAAAAAATTTTTTTTCTTGTAACATAGAAATCTAAATTTTGATGTATACTATATATATATATATATATATATATATATATATATATATATATATATATATATATATATATATACTTATATTATATACTTTATTAGTTTAAATGTTTGCAATACTTAATAAAATCGATACAAATAGACAAATTATCAAACCACAATAATCAAGACAGGAAACAGATACACTCGACATAGTCCGAAAACACAACCAGCCAGAGAACAGTAAACCGACCAACAGAAGCTCAACGCGCAGACGTCACGTACAATTTTAGACATAGACCACACAGGAACGATCATAGCCAGCAGCGTGCTGATGATGAACCAGGACGGTTTGAAACTGCAGTCCACGTAAACAAATAAAAGATCACAAAAAGTACAGCAAACAAATAAAGTATCTATTTAAAAGTGATTACAATATAGTACAACATTCCAATATATATATATATATATATATATATATATATATATATATATATATATATATATATATATATATATATATATATATATATATATATATATATATATATATATATATATATATATATATATATATATATATATATATATATATATATATATATATATATATATATATATATATAAATTGGAAATGCCCTGGATACGGGTTATAAGTGTCCTAGTTCGCGCAAATTTTTTTTCAAAATTCAAAATCGGGATCTCCCCATTAGCCCAGTCAAATTAGCTCTTCATCTCTCATTAAACCATAAGGTTCTGATTTTTTTAGGAAAGTGTTAGGGGGTGGTCCCCTGAACAAAGCCTAGTAAAGTCCCATCGATTTCTGGCCCCGCGGGGGTGTAGGAGGGTCCCAGGGGTCATCTTTTAGTGAATTTTATTTAAAGAAAATTCACTAATGAGGAGATTCTGACTTTTGAATTTTGAATTTTTTTTTAAATAAGCGCAAACTAGAACCCCTAAAACCCATATCGGGGATCAGATTCAATCAGATCAAATCAATCAATATATATATATATATATATATATATATATATATATATATATATATATATATATATATATATATATATAAGCAGATTTTGATAAAATTTGGTGTGTGCATTTCTTTTGTAAATGTCTTGCAAAAATTTGTTAGCCAGAAAAATCGGACAAGGTTTTCTGGGAAAATTTTGGGTTTTCTTTCAAGAAAAACTCACATCTCTAAAAATTAAAAATCTATGTTAACCAAATTTGGTCCTTTGGTTTCCGCCATAAAGAGTATCCTTTGTACCAAAATTCAAATCTCTGGGTTGAAAGAAAAAAGATTACAAGCCCTGAATAATTTTTTTTATCGTTTTCTCTACTCCACATGGACGACATTACCTTTCAATCTTCGGAACAAATCATGTTTTCCATCTCTTCGAGTACGTCTGGCACTTGTCAACGTTTTCATCCCTTTATCACTCACTTCACTTGCACCTCCTTTAACTGTTGCATCACAAATTAAACACGTTTCACGCATTTTGATCGATTCATAATGAAAATGTTTTAGAACACAATCTGTTTTGACACAAACGCGTGAGAGCCTGGATCAGTGATGTTACGAACTATGATCAATGTTCCCTACTTGTGGCCTCGAATTTCCCAAAATTTCTCTATATGGGGTTTTTCGTAGACAAAATATACCTCTGGTTTTTTTTTTCATTATACGTTATTACATTTTGGTTTTATGTTACTTCTGTTCTTTATTTGCACGTGTTATAAATACAACATTTATCCAATTACACAGCATACAGAGTGATTAAGACAGTTACAGACCTTTAAAACAAAACTTAAGAGACGAGAATTTTACTAGCAAAATGTTGAAAACCCTCAAACTATTTACCGGGTAAAGATAAGTTAGCGAAGCTTATTTATTTTTAAAGGAAATGTTTTGCTCTACAACTTTCTTTTCAAGGAGTTTTCTGTAAAACATAAGGGGAAAGGGTTAGAAGAGGTAGATTGACGAGATACCAGAACCGCTACAATTTTTTTTTGACAAATGTTAATATTCAACGATTCATACCTCAAAAACGGTAATAGTCAAGTGAAAATATGGATATAGAATTTTGAAGGGAATTTTATTAGCCTTAGTTTTAAAAACTATAAAATTTTCTGTGGTGCGCACCGTTTTTGAGATAAACGCCAAAAATTTTAAAAAAAGTTTTGGGACCTTCCCCCTTTCCGCCTAACTTTACTAGGCGTTGTTCAGGGAAGTACCCCCTACACATTCCTAAAAAAATTGAAACCACATGGCTTAATGTATGATTTGGCGCCATTTTCAGCTAATTAGTGAATGTTTTCTACGAAAATTCACTAATCATCTGGAAAATGTAAAGAAATGGCTGCTCATATAGGTCTAACAAAGCTGTTTTCGTCGATTTTACCTTTATATTTCCCTCCCCAACTCCTATTCACTTTCCAAACCATAACTTTAGGAGGGGTTAATTCCACAAGGTTTCTCTTGTTTTTTATGCATACAGGGGTTATTTTAAGCGCGTTTCTCGAAACAATTTTTAGAAATCACGTATGTTGCTTATCTTAAATTACCATTTAATATCCTTTACTTAACCATCAAAAGATATTGGCTTTTGTGGATTATATTATTTACTTCATCCATATCAGGCACAAAAATTAACCATTGTTTAATACAGAAATTGCCGAGGCTTCGTACCTAGAGTGCCAGGAGCAAAAAAATCGTATCGCCTTAACACATTAAAATATAACCTTGTACTATTTTAATACTTGGTCACAATTAAAATTTAACACAATTATTGTACCTACTCACAGCTAGCAAATAATTTATTTTAAAGTTTTTGTTAGCGTTAGCAAACGTTTGAATCTACGGATAAACCAAAACCAGGAACAAAATTGGAAAAATATGCAAATGAGCCTTATCTTTGTGTGTGTTTCCGACAGAGATAATCACCCCTATTATTATTGTCGATATTGAAAGCACTGCCGGGTCCCTTACAGGTCAAGGTTACATTTTAATGCGTTAAGTATACATGACCCGTCAAATTACACAATTACCAGAGCATAATAAACAACTTCAACAAATTATTTGTTACTCTGTGCTATTTTACACTGTATAACAAACAGAGACGCAGTTGTCAGACGCTGTAAAGTAAAATTTAAGTTTTAATTTAAAATATCATATTGAATTGGTAATTCAAAATTTATGGTCATTAAACCGCAGTTATTTGAGGAATTTAATATTTCACATACTTTTTATTGTCATCAATAAATGCGAAAATATGATATACCCATATGTTTTACAACCTAAGATTTAAAATGAAATTTTATTACATCTGATAACCCGGTTCATTTATATTTATATGTCACATGATTGTTTTGTCCTTGGCCAATTTGACCAACTCTACTCTATTTACAAAAGGAATGTACCTGCCACGTTTATAACTTGCCAGGTATATTCCTTTTGCAAATAAAAACTAAATCTTTGGTAAATTTTCAGTTTACAGCAAAGAAGACTTATAGAAAAATTTGTACAGAATGATGCTTAGAACCTTTTCTTAATGACATACCACAAGAAAAGTTTCTTGCAAACAGCCCCCAAGAATGTTACGGGACCAGGAGTTAATAGGGGTGTTGGACGGGGAAGAAGATGAAGAGGATATGTGAGCGGAAAATGTGAAAAAAAAAACAGCTTAGTTGGACCTCTATAAGCTGCCGTTCTCCGATTTTGCAGCTTCCTTAAAATCCAGTTTACTCCGCACAGCACCCCTATGCACCGCAGGTCCCGCAACTTTCTTGGGGGTTGGCTTTAAGAAAGTTTTCTTGATTACATTGTTCTTATTTTTCCTTATTAATCGCTTGGATGATCCGTTTTAGTCAACGCAATCGAATCAGTTTCTGCAAACAAAATTTGAAAAAAGAGGTTTTTGAAAACAAATGTGTAGTTATTTATTAAATTTAGTACACACGCTGCCTTTATATGGGTCTTACTATGTATCAAAACTAAAGAGTCCAGTTTGCTGGTAAATTGATATATCACAATTTGAAATATTTTAACAATAATTCGCTACCATAACGCATTTGCTGCATCTAAGCTCCTCTCAACACATATTTACTATTATTGTTTAGTAAGACAGTATCATAATATTTTACTACCGTCGACGATCGAAGGCATTTGTTAATGATAGGTTAGAATGAAAAGTTGTATTATTATTTACCTACTCCTGTTTCTATTAACCTTAGAATAGAGGTCGTTATTTTATATTGTGAGATTCTAAGGTACCAGCTGAGTCTATTTCGAGGTTATCCTCTTCTTTGTTAATGACGTTTGTTAGTTTTGAGGTTGTGCTTAGAACGCACAGGTTTCTGTGATGACTCTTGTCAGTTAATAAATGACAAATAGTGGTGCTGTCAGTTTAAACTAGGGGAGAGAGATGGCTTTTAAATGCCGTGAAAATATGAAACTTAGTATTTATACATAATAAAACGTAGTTCTAAATTGATTTTAAACAAATTGAATCACTTTCATTGAAATTTTTATTTAATAACAATTTTCTATCTTCAGATTCAGATGAGGTGTCGCAAATGGCAATCCCGCTGATTGTTTTTTGTGACATATTTTCGTAGCCTGTCCGTTTAAAGCTTAATTTGGAGATTTTGTTTGCAATGGCAGCAGAACCCTGATTTATCTGTATGACCTTGTCTAACATTATTGGCATCCATTAGGAAGTAATTTCAGGTCATATCCCAGATTATTTGTTTTTTATTTAGTTATAACTCAAGGTCTACTGAATCGATTGAGTTCAAATTTTAGATAGGACCACATATCTGGTATCAACGCGCCTGTAAAGTTTTAGTTCGAAACGTCTAGTAAGTTAAAAGATATTGCGTTTTCAAGCAGTTTGCATTTTTTTCTAAAAGTAATTGGGTGTCAAAACAGTCTAACGAACTCGTCCAAGCTGGCAACGAGACGAAGGGGATTTCCAAATTTAAATTTCATTGGTCAAGTATTTTGTGTTATCGATTGGAAAAATTATGAGAAAGCCGTCAGTTGTAGAATAAAACTCTTTATTATAGGCCGAGTTTCGGAAAAATTTATTCCTTTATCAAGGCTACAACATGGAAAGAAAAAAGTTTACAATTTACTTGGAAGAAATATAAAAGTTTAAAATACTTACATAAACCATGAGTTCTACTAAACTAATTATGTAGAAACAAACATGAAAAGAAAACCTTTTGATAAATTTGAGTGAAGTCTAAAAAATGCCAAACTTCCATATAAAGCTAAATATCTTCTAATTGAATTTGTTTTTTGTTTTTGTCTAGGAAATATAAATAGGGGTAGTGATTTCTAAAATTATTATCTTTTTTTAAGTTTATTAAATTTTCGTTAAAAGTAATTTCAAATTCTTCTAAACACATTCTTTTATTACTTAAGGTTTTACAGTGTAAAATAGAAACATTACTAAAATTTATATTATGGCCAGTGTCGAGATTATGTTCTGACAGAGCGCAAGTTCTTTTTTGTAAACGTATGTCACTTTTGTGCTGTGTTAACCTATCTTTAAGGACTCTGCTAGTTTGGCCAATATATGGTCTTCCTAAAATTCATAAACCTGTTTTATCTTTAAGGCCAATGATTTTTTCCATAAATTCACCTAATAGTAAATTAGCTATACTAATCACTGAAATTTTAACAAAAGCTTACAATATAAGCGATGATTATTACATAAGAGACTCTTTTCACTTTTCAAATTTTATAAAGGATGTTACAATTCCAGATAATTATGTAATTGTTAGTCTTGATATTGTTTCACTTTTTACTAACATACCACTTCAGCCTTTTAAAGATAGCATTGAGAAAAGATGGGCTTCTATTTCTCTAGAAATATCCATTCCAAAAAATACATTTTTTGAAATAGTTGATTTTATTTTTAACTCAAGCTATTTTGTTTTTGAAAACACATATTATAAACAAATTTTTGGAACTCCAATGGGTGCTTGTATCTCTCCAATTATTGCACAATATGTTATCGATGATTTTCTTGAAACATGTATACCACAATTAAATTTCAATATGCCTTTTTAAAAAAATATGTTGATGACATTATTTGTAGTATTCCTCTAAATTGAGCAACACACATTTTAGAGGTTTTTAAGTCTTACAACCAATTTATTAAATTTACATTAGAAGAGAAAACAGATAACAGTATACCATTCCTAGATACAAAATTAATTAGAACAAATGATAACAACATAATTTTAGATTGGTATATAAAACCAACTAATTCTCAAAGATATATTAATTTTCATTCAGATCATTTAATTAAAACTAAAATTATTAACATTTTATTATGTTTAAAATAGAATATTAAAGATATGCCATCCTTCTTTCCACGAAAAAAATTTAAGAAAACTTTTTAATATTTTTGTTAACTCTTATCCTCCCAAACTACTTAATAAACTTTTATACAATTTTTCAAACAATCACCATTACAATACCAGACAATCTCTACAAACAGTATAAAATTTATCTGACAATCATAACACCCATATAATTTCGAGTTCGGAAACATCTAACTTTTTTTACATATCAATCCCATACATTAAAAGTATTTCCAATAGGTTAAAGTTTATATTTAAAGATGAAACCAATTTTAAAATAACGTTTCGATATTCAAAAACAATTAATAACATTTTCAGTAAACTCAAAAGTAAGGATGAAATTTCCAAAGTGTCTGGAGTAGTGTATTGTATTCCATGTAATAATTGTAGTTTAAGATACATTGGCCAAACTAGCAGAGTTCTTAAAGATAGGTTAACACAGCACAAAAGTTAGACATACGTTTACAAAAAAGAACTTGCGCTCTGTCAGAACATAATCTCGACACTGGCCATAATATAAATTTTAGTAATGTTTCTATTTTACACTGTGAAACCTTCAGTAATAAAAGAATGTGTTTAGAAGAATTTGAAATTACTTTTAACGAAAATTTAATAAACTTTAAAAAAGATAATAATTTTAGAAATCACTACCCCTATTTATATTTCCTAGACAAAAACAAAAAACAAATTCAATTAGACAATATTTAGCTTTATATGTCAGTTTGGCATTTTTTAGACTTCACTCAAATTCATCAAAAGGCTTTCTTTTCATGTTTGTTATTACATAATTAGTTTAGTAGAACTCATGTTATATGTAAGTATTTTTAACTTTTATATTTTTTCCAAGTAAATTGTAAACTTTTTTCCGAAAGCTCGGCCTATAATAAAGAGTTTTATTCTACAACTGACGGCTTTCCCACAATTTTTTGATAAATAAAACTATTACCGTCACAAAAATTTAATACTATATATATATATATATATATATATATATATATATATATATATATATATATATATATATATATATATATATATATATATATATATGTATATATATATATATATATATATATATATATATATATATATATATATATATATATATATATATATATATATATATATATATATATATATATATATATATATATATATATATATATATATATATATATATATATATATATATATATATATATATATATATATATATATATGTATATATATATATATATATATATATATATATATATATATATATATATATATATATATACAGGGTCGCTGATAAGTCTGGAAACGGTCGATTATCCGGGAAAATATACAAGGTGTCGAAAAAAGTTTTATACAAAAGTTTTTGGGTTCTTCAATGTCTACTAGGCGGTGATAATTTCATTTATACAGGGTTGGTCATACAGGCGTGGCACACCAATATTAATTTTTTTTTTAATGGAACACCCTATATATTATTCGATATTTCAATCCTTCTCTTAATTTTGAGCAACATTTATCAGAAGCATGATGTACATAAACTCAATCGTTTCCGGGTAAAAAAATAAATAAAAATAAACGCTATTGTTTTTAAAATCTATTGGATGAAGAACAAAAATAAATGAAAAGTAGAATATCTCTTGAAAAGAATCTGTGAGTGTGAAAAGAACCGGTTCGGATGTTTTTAACATTGTTTGGAATCCTATTTTATAAGATGTTCAAAGTGTTCTCCATTGACCTCCTGACAATAATGAATTCGCTTAACAAAACATTGCACTGCATTTACAAGAGCGTTTTGAGGAATGTTATTAATTTCATGCACAATCCTTGCTTGCAACTCTTCAATATTCTGCGGTCTATTTTGGTAAATTAAATTTTTTACATGACCCCACAAAAAAAAGTCAAGCGGCGTCATGTCGGGAGACCTAGCTGGCCATTCAATAGTTCCCCTGCGCCCTATCCATCTGCCAGGAAAGGTTTGATTCAGATATTCCCGTACCTCAATTCCAAAATGAGGGGGTGCCCCATCCTGCTGAAACCATATTTCTTCCGCTGGTAGATTTGGGTCGTTATTGTTCGGAAATAATCGACTTACGTCTGGAACAATTGATTCTTGCAAAAGTGTCAAATATCGAGCAGAGTTCAAATTACCGTGTATAAAATAAGGTCCTATGATATGTCCACCAATAATAGCACACCAAATACTTTTTGCGGTCTTTGGGTGTGAATTTGTTCCATCCAATGTGGGTTTTCGTCTGACCAGTACCTACAGTTGTGTCGGTTGACTTGTCCATTCAAACAAAATGTAGATTCGTCGGAAAACAAAATGTGGTTGGCAAAGTTAAAATTTTGGCGTAACTTCTCCATAATAAGTTCACAGAACTCGATTCTGCGATCAAAATCGTCTTCACTCAGTTCTTGCAATAAATGAATTTTATATGGACGGAACTTTTCCCGCTTCGTAATCTTTTGAATTGAATATCGACTCATATTGTGATTTAAAGCCAATTGCTGTGCCGAAGTTTTCGGATTTTCCACCACATCCAATATTACATTCAAAGAATTTTCTTCATTTGTAACGGTTACTGGCCTTCCAGTTCTAGGTTTATCCTTGATACCGCCAGTTTCGTGAAAACGATGCAAAGTTTTCGAAACTGTGGATTTGGAGATCGATTCCCGCTCAGGATGCAACTCATTGAACATAATCACCACTTGAGCAAAACTTCGTGTTCTATCACCGTACCCTATTATCATTAAAATTTCGATACGTTCGGTTTCACTTAAACTTGCCATTTTGCACAAAAACTGTTGACACTAAATTACTAATGTTTCAAAACTGTTGACACTGAATGAATGTTTGACATTCGTTGTCCTGGAAACATTTTAAAACAAAAGAATAATACTGCGTTTCTTATGGGCATCTTATCTTATCTTGGGATTCCAAACAATGTTAAAAACATCGCAACCGGTTCTTTTCACACTCACAGATTGTTTTCAAGAGATATTCTACTTTTCATTTATTTTTGTTCTTCATCCAATAGATTTTAAAAACAGTAGCGTTTATTTTTATTTATTTTTTTACCCGGAAACGATTGAGTTTAGGTGCATTATGCTTTTCATAAATGTTGCTCAAAATTAAGAGAAGGATTGAAATATCGAATAATATATAGGGTGTTCCATTTAAAAAAAATTAATATTGGTGTGCCACGCCTGTATGACCAACCCTGTATAAATAAAATTATCACCGCCTAGTAGACATTGAAGAACCCAAAAACTTTTGTATAAAACTTTTTTCGACACCTTGTATATTTTCCCGGATAATCGACCGTTTCCAGACTTATCAGCGACCCTGTATATATATATATATATATATATATATATATATATATATATATATATATATATATATATATATATATATATATATATATATATATATATATATATATATATATATATATATATATATATATATATATAAATTTTTTAACAGACCATGAATTTGGGTTCGAGGGGCCCTAATTCGCACCGCTCATTCGAAGAAATTTTTCAAAAGTCTTACCATCGATACCTCTCTATTAGTCAATTTTCCTAATTAAAATTCACTAAAAATGTACAAGATTACACTCAATTACATGGATCATCATCTGTTAACTGTATTAATTATAATTTTCAATTACAACCGATTGCGCACAAATCATTATATACAAGTAGGTACAGAAGGGCGGTTCTAAGACCTCCACCTCCAACCAAACTTCACCGGCTACTGCGCCTGCGTGTGACGTCTGGTGATGAAACCTGATGGCGGGTAGGATAGAGAAAGGCAAGAGGTCTTACCTGAGACGACGTAATCAAAGATGACCGGAGGGAAGCGAAATATCTGATGAGTTTGTGGTCTAAGTGATAAAAAAAGATGGCGGTTGGATAGAGTGTGACAAGAGATTTAACGTGAGATGACACAATTAAAGATGGCGGCCAAGATTGCCAACCAGAAGTCGAAAATCTGGGAAATTTGAATTTTTTAAAAGACATCTAACCTAACCTGTCAAAATAAGAACCTAGCATATTGATTTTTATGAGAATACTATACAAAAAAATATGGCTGACAGCGCAAGCGCAAACCAGCTTTTTCTATTTGTATAGTTAGAACCCCATATATGGAGGATCACCGTACTTTTCTCGGCGAGTGGAATTCAAATATGACAGACGACGTATGCGCAAACTCAAAATTTTAGTTTTCAAGCAAGAGGGTATGTGTGGGGCATCATTTCACTCGTATCGATGAGATGAGATAAAATACAATTCTTTTATTTGGATTAATTCACAAAATTTACTTATTAAATTATTACATAATGACTCTTACGGTGCCAAATAAAGGTTCATATTCTAATATACTATCATTAATAACTAAACAGTGAACTCTGGTTTTATTCGGAAAATTGTCTTTGCTCATAAACTCCACTTTGAAGACCGCCGTTATAGATTTGATTGACTCCTTCCGGTGCTGACAGTCCATTACAAATAGAGCTCGGTCTTTAAACTCTTTATAATTTTAGAGTGGCTCCGACACGTTTTTATAACGATAACTTATTTGAAAATCTGTATACATCTGGTAGGCTTTAGCATATTTAGATTTCTCGAAATCCATATTCCTAGATTCATAGGAGTAACATTCTGAATTGAGAAACACTCGTAGATCTACCAAATCGATGTTAAAAAAAAGTCACCCCTCTTGCATACATTATCTTTTCGATTTGATTGAAAAGTTATAATCACATATCTAATTCTTTCTAAGTTGGTTGGGGTTTTCACAGACCACACATCTTTATTAATATTTCTGAGGTAACTCATACATATCCCATTTTCGATATGCGAGCAATATAGATGTGTCTTTTGCTATTTTATGCATCAGTTCCAACTTCATCTTATCGTTTGAAAATATATGTTTTGCTTTTAAATACGTGTTGCTTACAGTAATTTTCGATCTTGCTGTGCCAATACTGTAGCAGCTGTTAGCATCGTTTCGAGCTCTTGTAAATCGGAAAGTATGTTTACCACAAAGAACTCCTTTAGAGTGATGAAAGAAGCTGAAGAGGAACCAAGTAGGTATGAGTATATAAATCTTGTTGTCGTTTAAGATTATGTTGTCTGACGAAACATGCAGTTCAGCGTTGCTAAGAGATTTGGCTCCAGTCTTACTAAAGGAAAGCAGGCTTTTGATAGCTGTTGTGGTGTATGGATATTGTACTCGTTCCATTTCCTTGTTATTTAATTCATAGACCATTGATTCAAACAGAGCAGCACCTCCGTTATCTGACAAATAACACTCACAATCAGCATTTTGTACTGATTCAGGTTCCAGAGCACCTTCGATTATTGGAACTAACTCTGCTAGACATATGAATGCATCTTGTTGATTGATGTTTGTTTCGACTTCATCACTGTTACCAAACGATGGTGAATAGTAAGACCGAAGTTCTTCTCGATCGATAGCATCGTCAAACACAGGGTCTTTGAATATTTCTAGTTTAGATGACATGATAACCAGGACTTTTATGGCACTCAATATTCTCGGAAGGAAATGTTAGGTACGAAGTGCTGGACTGTAAATAACTTGTCTTTGTAGAACTACTTGTTTTTATAACAGTCAACATTAGCATTTTGAGCAATCTTTTTAAGTTCCAAGCGAACAGACACCTTTTCACCTTGAAAGTTTACAGGAAATGAGTCTTGGTACACGATGTCGATGCTTATACCTGAAATCTCGTGTTTGTTCATGGGTAGATAAATTGGAATCTTAGGTTCTACATCGACTGCATAGCCAGGATCAACCAATGGTGCAAACTCATATAACGTATGTGAAGGTTTTCCGCTATAGTAGAAACCGGACTCAATATTAGTTTCTATGCGAATCTGTTTAACATTCACTATTTCAACAGGTAAATCAGATTCATGGAAGACACCTGGTTGAAGAACTTGTTTTGAAAATCCCAGCGTTCGCCCAATCGAATGATCAGCTTCAAAACCAATACAATTGCCGCACTTTATTTCACATCTGATGGTACTCCGTTTAGGTCTCAGAATCAAAGTTAACTGCTTCTGTTCGCGTGTTGCTGTTGCACCAACAAGTTTATTTTGAAGCAAGTTTTCTAAATGTGTTATTTTATATGTACCAGTGGATATCGTGATGGTTTTCCAAGTGGCTCATTCTTTTACATAAAATTTGTTTTTACCTTCATATATGTTAGTTATGTTGTTGTATGTGTAAAAGCCTATCAAATCATCAGCATAACACCATCCGGATCCAATTTGATTGATGGATCGTAGTCTGTTGACAGATGGGAGATGCGATCTTGCAACGCGAAGGTTTGCGACATGACTGAAACACAGAGCCACTATTTGAATATTTTATTTTAAAATTGTAAACATAAGTGTCCACAATTAAAATTATTATATTTTTGATACACATTATGATTATATAATATTAAACAGTGTTTAAGGTAACGCTGCAATTCAACTGGAAGCTTTAAGTTTCTATACGAATTAAAGTACTGGGCGATGTCACCACGTTTCTTAACTGCAACCCAATGATTGCCAGGCTCCTTGTTGGTTTGTAAATTCGTGATGAATAAATTATTTTTACGTGGACCATTTGAGGGTAGAGTATTACGCACGTATACACCTCTAAAATATGGAATTTTCATTTTACCAGCAAATTTCACAAGATCTACATTTGTTAGGGGTTTGGCTGGTAAACATCTTATTCGTTTTTTGGCTTTTGCTGATACAATCTATAGCCGCTACGTTGTTTATTTAGATACAAACCTTTGCCGAGTCTCTTACATTTTGGTATTAATTTCAAACCGCTGCCTTTCTTACCCATAGCGACAGCCTCCATTGTTTTGTCGTGACGTACTTCTTCATCTAATTTGTGTTTGGTTGCTTTAACATCGTTAACTGCTTTCGCAATATCAGCAGCACCACCACCCAGAGCACCTGGTGCAGACAGACCACCAAAAATGAAGGGTAACAACGGCAGGAGGTCTCCGCTTTTAGGTATTGGAATAACTCGAGGCTTCTGCACATTCTTACGCCCAGCAATTTTTCCAACGATTGCATGAGCAATATCAAACACAGCTTTCTCTGTTGGAATTAGGCTTTTGTCTTTTACAACTTTCCCGATTAAACGTACTATGTTTTTAAAGAGAACTTTCTTATGTGGTTTCGAGTTCCATACCAAGTTTTCTTTTAACTTTCATGTTGTTTATAACACTCCAAGCGGCCAACTTTTCACAAAAACTTGCGTCCTTCGACTTGACTCTCTCCCAAGCTTGGTTTTCCAGAACATCGTCGGCACGATGCCTGTCGCTTAACTCTTTTTATTAGGAATAAGCAATATCGTGATATCTACAAGCACGATCTAGAGGACTGATCCCTTGATCACCTTTAGCCAGAGGTTCTTTAAGTTTAGTACCTGGACCACAAAACTAATAACCAGATATGTGGACCTCGACTGGTAGTTTGTTGATTAATGTGTTAACAAGACCTTACCCCAACATTGATACTGACTGTACGACTCACCTGCATCTTTTTATATTTACACCTACTTCCTTTTTATATTTACACCTACTTCCAACAGGCTAGTTTTAGTTTCAGTCAAGATGCATGCCATTAAACACGCTTCTATCTTACCTATTACAAATGTAGACGTTGTTGTTGATACATCTTTAGAACAACAACAAAGGCATCGTCTTCTCTTACCCAACACTGTTAGATGTATCATATGTGGTAGAGCGGGTGTGGTAAAACAAATGTTACGTTAAGTTTGTTGTTTGAACCGAACGGTTTAATGTTTGGTAACCTGTATGTGTATTACAAGTCTTTATACCAACCCAAATACAAGATGTTACAAAAGGTGTTGGTTGCTGAAAAAGGTGGTAGTTATTATCCATATAGTGAAAACGATGAAATATTAGATCCAGCAGAAGCCTTAAGTAACTCTGTGTTTATGATGTAGCTTGTTACAAGCAAAATAAAATGAGAGTATACTTTAGTATGGGGAGACACAAGAACATTGATTCATTCTATCTCTGTCAAACATATACTCGAATACCTGAGCATCTAATACGTGATAACGCAAATCTTTTGATTCTCTTCCAATAAGAGGAAACCAATTTCAAACACATCTGACAACAGATATGGACTTTAAACAATTTAAAAATGTTTGTTGCGAGTGTTGGAAAATACAATAAGTATGGTGTCTTGGTGATTGTAAAAGAAAACGATGTGCAAAACGGGGGATATAGAAAAGGGTTTGATAGCTATATAGTAATATAAGTATGGTTGTCTAAGTCAGTATTATCTAAACCATCGAACATCATCGTGTCTTAAGTGATACATGATAAAGAGCCAACAAGTTATATCTAGTATAAAGGTGTATACAACACAACACAACATCTTTGCCGCCATCTTAGATTACGTTATCTCAGGTTAGACCTCTTGTCTTTCTCTATCCAACCCGTCATTTTGTTTCGTCACCAGATGTCACATGCTGGCGCAGTAGCCGGTGGAGTTTGGGTGGAAGTGGAGGGCCTAGAAACGCTCTTCTATACCTACTTATACATGTTCACTTGTGTGTTTTGTTTCTTTAGCGTCGATATATTTTCGCTACTATGACCAGTCACCGACGCTAGGGAGCAGTTTCACCTCACTCTCGTGGAAATTTTGCCCAACTCCTGACTCTCTGTAAGTAGGGTAGGGATCTTTAACGTGCCCAGCACCGTATGGACACGAGATCGATGGCTTTACGCCCTCTTTGAAGGGCGGAACGTGCAGACATTCAATTTGCTCAACGCCACAACCTCGGGTGATCTTAATTGTACAGTATGTACTGAAATAGTGAAAGGAGTACCCTGTATCGAACCCAGTATCGTTTGGTTCATTCGCTTACTTATTTAATTCCTTAATTGGAATGTAGAAAACATCTCTAATTTTAGGATACTAACAATGATATTCTCTAAAAATTTACACAGAAGGTAGCGTATTTAGTCCGTATTTATAGCTTTTTACGCGCAAAAAGGTCGCTCAACATCGAACGGTTTAATTGGTGCATAGTTAATTTTGCAAGTGCTGACTATTATTGCTGAGGTCTTCAACTACATAACCCCTCAGGATTTGCCCCATTTTCATTTACGTAACCTCCAGCCGTAATTTTTCTCAAATATTTTGCGTGTTTTTACTTGTAACTATTAAACTAAACTGAGAAACATAATCAGTTGATTCTAGTAATGACAATTCGTATTTTTCTAATTCATTTGGTACTTTGGGGACAAATTCATCATCTACTGTAATAAATGCCAAAGCTTATGTCGCTTCTTTGCTTAAGAACATTCTGTTTCATATGCCTAAGGCAATGGAGAGAGACTGACAATTGCACAATTACATGTTTAAGATACACTTTTATAAATTTTCCGAATTCGAATTCTTAATTAATTTTTTTATCCGGCGGATCGATTTATATACTATTGTGTTACACAGCATATTTTTTCTTATTTACCTCTAAAAGCTTCGACTTCTTTACTCATCTTATTGTGCCGGTCAAAATTTTGGGATCGAAGTTTACACATTTACCCATTTACACATTTTTACGTGGCGGTATCAAGGCGAAAGCATTCCGATGTTTGTTTTTATTTACCTTCTTTAGTTTGTGAATATATTTCGTGAAGCTTTTTTATTATGTACAGGTGTCTTCAAAATATTAATTAGTGAAAAATATAAATTACAAAAATTGTCAAAGTTTATTTTAACGAAAAAAAGTTTATTGCAACGGCATTTTGTTACACACACACACACACACACACACACACACACACACACACACACACACACACACACACACACACACACACACACACACACACACATATATATATATATATATATATATATATATATATATATATATATATATATATATATATATATATATATATATATATATATATATATATATATATATATATATATATATATATTAACTATAACAGGATTTATAACACGGCATTTCTGTCCTATACAAGGAGAAGGGTTAACGGCAAAGCCGCAAGGAGACAACCGCATACACGTGTTTCAAGCTTATTAGCCATCATCAGTAGGGTATAGCCAGGTGAAGATGGGAATACTATGGATGAAGATGCAAAAATACACGGAGTCACAACAGGCAACCAGTGCGGAAATGCAGCAACTTTTGGAAGACGCTCAATCCGAGGGAAACAACCAAAAAGCCACGGAGGCAAAGAAATCACCTTCGTGATCATCCGGATCCCAGGAAGTTATATTAACTATAACAGGATTTATAACACGGCATCTCTGTACTATGCAAGGAGAAGGGTTAAGGGCAAAGCCGCAAGGAGACAACCACCTACACGTGTTTTAAGCTTATTAGCCATCATCAGTATGGTATAGCCAGGTGAAGATGGGAACACTCTGGATAAAGATGCAAAAATACACGGATTGAGGGTCTTCTAAATGTTGCTGCAATTGTGGTTGCCTGTTGTGACTCCGTGTATTTTAGTTTTGAAAATTGTTTAAGGCGATAGGTTAGGGACGCGAAAGGCTTGAACCATGTGGAATTAGAATAGATGGCGCCTATGAGCAAAGAAGCTTCTCGAAGCTTCTCGATCCTCAGATCATTGCAATATGTTGCATTTGATAGATAATTTACATCCAAAAAATTTGTTCATAACTTTTATAAAATCAACCATGTTTAGATATTTGAGGTTAAGTGGAATTGCTTGCAAGATAAAATCCTCTGAAAGGAGAGCTGGACACTGGGTTCTTTGGAATATTTAAATAAATAAATGGATACTATTGAACCACCGTAGTCAGGTTACTGTACAACTTATGGTTTTGCCGGAAATTACTCATTTTTTAAAAATAAAATAGAACAGACTGTATTTTGTTTTGCTTTCGGAAAGATCATATATTTTTAAGCAATTTTTGAAATCCAACTATATGTCTAAAATTAAAATTGTATACAGATAATATAAAAATACTCTATGTATGATGAAAGGTACGCTCACATTAGGTTACTCCAAAAAATTCATTGGGGTTAAGTCAAGAGACCGAGCTGGCCACCTGATAACCTAATTAATATCATACCACTTTCCAGAAAACCTTTTGTGTAAATTGTATCATAATTGTATTATGAGTGGGTGCCCAATTCTGTTGAGACCATAAATCATTTTCCCTATATTCAAAGGAAAGATAATGAATGAAAGTTCATTTCTTAGTATATTTAAATAACGTTCACCAGTTAAGGTTACTTCATTAAGAAATGAACCTATTATGTGTATATTCAAAATTTCACACCAAACCTTGACTTCACAAACGGTTTGATTTTTATTTTGTTGCACCCATCCGAGATTATTATCAGACCAGGGTCGGCAGTTATTCCTATTAATTACGTCAATGTTATGGAAAATACTTTCGTCAGTTAATAAAATATTATTAAATAGGATATGACTCTCCTTAGAAAGCACTGATAACTGAGCTAAGAAATCAAGCTTGCGCTGCTCATCACCAGATCTTAAATGATGGAGAAGATAAGCTTTATAAGGACAACACTTATTTCTCTTCAAAATCCTTTGGCAAGACGTGATGGAAACTTTTGATTGGGTTTGTAATTATTTTAAGGATGTGTGAGGATCATTATTAATAATCTGAATACATGTGCTACGTTCTGATCAGATGTTACACTTTTTCCACGAAGTTTTTCTTTCTTAAAACTGCCTCGATTCCTTAAGTTTACGCATTAGCTTGCAAATGTTTTTAGAATCTGCTTTCATTGTTTTTCATTATTTGTTTGAATTTTTTAATTCCATTGTCGGACTTTTGTATAAAACACACTGTATTTTTTTTCTCAATAGACATTGCATTACAATAAACTGCGTTAAAAGAAAAAACTTTATGAATTTGTAAAACCTGCCATCTATTAAATTTATATCTGAAGTGTGCTGGTGGACAAAAGGTGGTATGGCTTTGACTTTATTGCCATTAGCCACAGATTTTTGTTTAATTACTTTCTCGTTTGTTGAATTTATATCTATAGGAGTGAATATAATGGAAAAGTCATTTTTCGTAGCCTTCTCATGGTTCCTAATGTGAACTTACCTTCCATCATACACATAGTATTTTTATATCATCACCTAGACATATGGTTGTATTTAAAAAATAAATAAAAAAAGTATGACCTTTCCGACTGTAAAAAAATACAGTCTGTCCTATTTGAATTTTTTAAGTTAATCATTTCTGGTAAAACCGGAAGTTGTACACAAACTTAAATAATGTGGTTTAGTAGTAGTAGCAGCAGTGTTGGGGAGGCCAACGCCAAGCAAGTAGGCCACCATGGGCCCTTTTTGCCAACCCCAGCAACCATGCTCTACTCCTCCTCGGTTTCGTAGTCAAACCGCCTCGACCTCGAGATGAAGGCCGTGACGGTCTTCAATTGGACGGTACTTACCTGATTCCTCTGCAGAGTCCTCGATCCGAACAATTCTGCACGAAGACTCCCAAAAGCCTCGCATTCGCACAGGTAGTGGTAGGACGTTTCCTCGTCCTGGCAAATGGGATCCCTCTCTACGCCTACCAATATGAGGTGTCTTCTAAGGGCGCAGTGGCCTGTGAGCACCCCAAGGATGCGGCAAAGCGTAGGTCGACTCCTTCCGAGTAGCCTGACAGCTTTATCTCTGTCCGGGCCCTCCACGAAGTCCCTCGCCTGCCTGCAGCCACCAACCGACCCTCAGTGCCTCTTCATTGCTTCCTCGGTCCACCAGTCTAAGGCGACGGAGACCGACTTCCTACTTATACCTATGGCCGGCTCCGGGCCACAGAACGGCCGCCGGGAACCAAGCCTTGCGTGATTATTCGCGACCTCATTTCCCGCCACGCCACAGTGTCCCGGAACCCACACTAGTTGTACCTCCTTTGTTCTGGCTAACACTCTGAGAGCGTCAGCGTACTCCTGAACCAGTGTAGACCTGATTCTGGCCGCGCAGATTGCCCGGAGGAGTGCCTGGCTGTCCGAGCAGATGTACATACATTTCTCGGGACTCCTCTTCACATCCTGTCTGTTGGCCACAGACAGGATAGCGTACACGTCTGTTTCGAATGCCGTGGTATATGCGCCAAGGGCATAGCTCTCGCGCACCCCCAGGCCCTCGATATATATTCCTGCCCCGGAGGATTGCTGGTCCTCCAGCCACGATCCGTCGGTGAAACAGACCAGGCTTTCGGGCTGGAATTCAACCTCATTTTACCTCCACTGATCCCTACTGGGGATCCTGAGGGTGTATGGCCTAGTCAACCTAATATCACCCTCGGCATCCCGCACCTTTATGGCGGAAATCGGAATTGCCTTTTAAGGTGGTTTACTAGTGTTCATTTTATTAGGTAAAATATTCCAAGGAACCCAGTGTTTAGTACTTGTATTAAAAACGTTTCGGGGGTTTTTATCTGGTAAGCAGTGCTACACTTAACCTCAAATATCTAATAAAAACGGTTGATTTTATAAGAATTAGGAATATGATCAAGTTTATTCGGAACTAAATTTTCTATCAAACACAACCTATTTCAATCATATGAGGATCGAAAAGTTTTTTGCACAGCGCCGTCTAGATGTGTGATAAAAAAAATTCCGCAAGGTTCAAGCCCTTCGCGTCACTAATCCAACACTGAACAAATTTTAATTAATTTTGAAGAAAATGGCGTATGGAGGTTGAGTGAGGCCCTGTATATATATATATATATATATATATATATATATATATATATATATATATATATATATATATATATATATATATATATATATATATAGAGATATATTCTTTAAACAATAATTGTACATGAACGGGCAAATTCCCATCCTCATCTGAATTTAAAGGTTACTAATAGATTCCATGAAATATCAAATTCGCTCGTTTGAACTTTAAGCAGTAGGCTGCATTTTTCAATAGACATGTTTTTATTTATTTTGGTACTAAATTTGTAGTTATAATTATTATGCAAATAGTCAAATCATAATAGAAGTAGACGCATATACTTTACGTAATCTGTTTGTCATTGTGTCATAAAAGAGTTAATATGTTTAACAATAAAATCTAGGCAAGGTAGTTACTTAATTACAATTAAATGATAACATTTACAATGTAAATTTATTATTTAATTATTTACCTTAACTTTACGACTAAACTTGCTGATGTTTATTGGTTCACTACCATTTGTAGGCATATGTGTAAGGCTTAAAAAAGTGCCGTTACTTAAAATATCACTGCTTAAGCACTCTGCATGGCCTACTGCGTCTTTTCTCGTTTTAACCATTGATACAATGGCAATATTTAAATTAAGTCTTATCATATAATTAACAGCAAATCCTAAGAAAACCAAGTACCATAGTACACTTCTAGTTGTACAGCATTCAGTTGTATCTGAAAAGAAGATGTGTTTGTAATTATTTTATAAACTTATTTAATATTATTTTTATAAGTTGGACATTAGTTTATACTTATCACAAAAAAAATTTATTCAACTTTACTTATTAGTATGTTTGGATTCTTAGATTCATCAAAGTCAGTAAAAGGCCTTCAACATTTTAATACATTTTGGAGAGCTTCTTTACAACAATTAAATAAATAAAATTTTCTAGTAACTTCAAAATACACTTAATTAATGAACCAATCATAATTCTTTCAAAATAGACGGAAGTAGTGTTTAAAAAACTTATATGTCAACAACAATTTAAATATAAATTTGTGATCCGTGAAAAGCAAGTCAGCTAGACTGACTCTCATGGAAATAATGTGTGCTTTGAGAAACAAAAAGGTCAAAGGATAGTTACTTCCCAACATGTAAGACTAGATGCATTCTCGCAACAATTAGAACCGTAGACCGGTTTCGCTCTCATTAGAGCTCTTCAGTACGGCATACTAATTGTAGCAAAAATGCACCAAAAATAACACGGCTGTAGTATAGCCAGTCTTAAAACACTAAGTGAGTGGTGAACGTGTCGCCACCTAGTTCGGAACCAAGTACTATGTTGTCACGCCCGCTCCAAATAACACAGAGTGTTAAAAATAGAGACAGTATACAACTAACTAACAATTTAAAAAATTGTTAGCCCTGGCCCATTTCTACCCCAATATAGGGACAAAGTATGTAAGACTAGATGCATTCTCGCAACAATTAGACCGGTTTCGCTCTCATTAGAGCTCTTCAGTACGGCATACTTATTGTAGCAAAAAAGCATGCATTCTTGCTACAATTAGTATGCCGTACTGAAGAGCTCTAATGAGAGCGAAACCGGTCTACGGTTCTAATTGTTGCGAGAATGCATCTAGTCTTACATACTTTGTCCCTATATTGGGGTAGAAATGGGCCAGGGCTAACAATTTTTTAAATTGTTAGTTAGTTGTATACTGTCTCTATTTTTAACACTCTGTGTTATTTGTAGCGGGCGTGACAACATAGTACTTGGTTCCGAACTAGGTGGCGACACGTTCACCACTCACTTAGTGTTTTAAGACTGGCTATACTACAGGCGTGTTATTTTTGGTGCATTTTTGCTACAATTAGTATGCCGTACTGAAGAGCTCTAATGAGAGCGAAACCGGTCTACGGTTCTAATTGTTGCGAGAATGCATCTAGTCTTACATACTTTGTCCCTATATTGGGGTAGAAATGGGCCAGGGCTAACAATTTTTTAAATTGTTAGTTAGTTGTATAATGTCTCTATTTTTAACACTCTGTGTTATTTGGAGCGGGCGTGACAACATAGTACTTGGTTCCGAACTAGGTGGCGATACGTTCACCACTCACTTAGTACTTCCCAACAGGTTAAACAAGCAAATAATTGAATATACAGTCATTAAGGATAAACAACCTCCAAACAGCGTGATTGTTTAACCTTCAACCGCTTACATCCCAAAAACGAACATAACCACTAACGTGCTGTCTATCAGACCGCAATATTTCTATAGGGGGTGTAGTTCCTTAGCCAGGTCGTGCGCTGGCTGTTCTCTTGATTGAGCGACGCGTGATTTAGCTACTGGACTCCTAGAAACTGGCTCCTCGTGCCACTCCTGGCGTGACTGTCGGCAATGGGAATAACTCCCAGGGCTGATGGTCTATTAAAGTCTCGCTCCCTCTCTTCGCAGGTGGTAGTGGAATTTGCCTTTACGTAATAGTTAAGGTTTTCCACGCCCGAGGAGGTGCCACCGCCTGCATCAAGGGTCCGCTGAAGTCCCAACGGAGTTTCCGGTTCTGGTGTATGAGTCGGTTTTCCTTATAAGCAAAAATGATGATGGCGCTAACATCAAAATTCAATATATCCTTCTCGAATATATGTGGCCTAAATTCTAACCTGAACTCCGTCCACCATTTCCTCCAGGCTGATAGGCCCCAACTCCTCTTCCTCACCGAAACTCAAATCAGTGCCAAAACAGCCACTAATCACCTTAATTTCCCGGGGTATGAGCTCCTTACTTCCTTTAGATTGCATGGAGGCGTGTGCGCATACGTCCATAGCAATCTACCCTGCATCAGCATCCCCAGTTTAGAAGCTGGAAGAAAAGACATACTATGAATAAAACTCTCTCTCAGGGCTGCAACTAAATTCATCTGTTGCATTTACCAATCACCTTCTGACAACAACTTTATCCAGCTCTTTGACTACTTTTGTGAAAATCCGACCATCTGATTTCTGAATATCCTTCCTCCGAGGTCACTATTCTTGGTGACTTCAACGTCCATAATAGGGAATGGCTAGGATATTCAAAAACCGATCCACAAGGGAGAGCAGAGGAGGCCTTTGCAGTCAGCAACTCTTTAGCCAATATGGTTCAGCAACCTACTTACTTTCCTCGCATCCCAACACACAGCTCAAATCCCTCGGATCTCCTTCTTACTACAAATTCTGAATGCAATAAAATATAAGTCACTCGGTCGCTCTTCTGGACTCTTGCTAAATCTATTAGGAATAATTTCTGCAAGAGCATATACCCATCTCTTGTCTCAGATGTTGAAATTGTTTCTATTGCCCTGGGCAAGGCTAAAGTTTTTGCCGCGTTGTTCGTCGGCAATTCTACTCCCAACCCACCTCCAAATGCTCAACCACCAACACTCCCCAATGTCGCGCATAAAATCACTGATATCATTTTCAAAACTAAAAAGGTACGTAGGATGATCTGTTCCCTTAATACCAGAAAAGCCTCTGGCCTTGACGAGATCCCAGCAATTGTTTTCAAAAAATGCGCACCAGAACTTGCTCCTGTTCTGACTCGTCTATTTCAGACATCTTACAATAGAAGCAAATTCCCTAGTAACTGGAAAACTGCGCTTCCTATAAACTACAGGCATATTTCTCTCCTTTCAGTCATCTCTAAAGTGATGGAAAAGTATATAAGCACCGAATTACTCAAATTTCTTGAAAAACACAGTCTAATCCACGACAGGCAGTATGGATTCAGTCAACGCAGATCAACTGCCGACCTCCTTTCCTTTGTCACCCATTCTTAGAACAAGTCTATGGAACTACACGGTGAATCCCAGATTGTCGCTCTAGACATATCCAAAGCCTTCGACCAGGTCTGGCACGCAGCGCTTCTTAATAAACTTCCGGCCTATGGCCTACCACGAAAACTCTGTACCTGCACAGCAAACTTACTCTCCAACTGGAGCATTTGTGTTACTTTGGATGGCCATTCCTCTAAACTATATCCAATTAATGCAGGAGTTTCTCAAGCTCCTCTCTAGCACATCGAACCCAGTTCACAGTTACGCGGACGACAGCACCCTATACTCAAATATACAATATTCTAAACCTGTCTCTTTGGCTCAACTAGATGAGGATCGCAGACACATGGAAGGTTCTGTCTCCGTGGATCTCCAAAAAAATATTAGACTGAGGAAGTAGAAATCTTGTACAATTCAACCCCACCAAATCTCAGTCTTGCTTTCTTTCTCATAAAAGACACACCAGCCCTAGAACCATCACAATGAACAACCAAGTTATTCAAAGTAATGAGTCCTTTTCACTTGTTGGCATTTCAGTGGATCGAAATCTCAATTGGCACCAACATTTTACATCAATTGCAGAAGCGGCTGCTAAGACATTAGGTTTCCTCTTCCGGGCTCGCAAATACTTTTCACCAGCTAATCTCTATACCTTATATACTTCACAAAAAAGACCAAACCTCGAATACTGCTCCCACATCTTGGGTGCTGCTGCCGCTTCTACACTCGTTATCCTGGACTCCATTCAAAAGAGAGCTATACGTCTCATTGCTGACCCTACCCTCACCCAAAGGCTTCCATCCCTTGCCCACCGACGTGCCGTTGGTGACTTCTCTCTTTTTTATAGATATCTGCACGGGCAGTGCTCAGAGGAGCTTTCTTTCATAGTTCCTCCACCTGCTGCCCCCAACAGATCTACCAGGAGAACAGAGCGAATGCACCCTTTTACTGTCCAGGTCACCAGACATAGAACATCTTGTTATGCCCGTTCTTTTGTCCCGGGGACTTCCAAGTTGTGGAATTCCTTGCCAGCGCATGGTTTTCCTTCTCCTCCGAACCTCCAAACCTTGAAGTCCAGAATTAACAAGTTGCCTCTTTCCTCCTTGTCGACACCCACGGTACGATACTATTTAGGCTCTAAGCCCTCGTGGTGTGTTGTTGAAATAAAAAAAAATATGTCGAGATGAAAATATGAATCACACAACTTATAAAATTAGAATAATATATTGAATAAAGCTTACTAAAAATGAAGATTCATGTAATAAGCTCAAAACGGAAAATATAGACAATTTCTCAGTACATCTAATGAGTAGTCAATTAACATGAAAACAGTTTTCACACCTTGCCCTAAACATACTCTATACCTATTTTCTTCGAGCATTGCAAGCATATCGGCTTCCTACACAATGAACACGCATACTGGGTCTTTCAGTTCAATTTTGCGGGGCACTTATAGCAAGTAGCTTTTTTCAAGACGCTCATCAAGATTCATTTTAGACACGCCGATTTGATCTTTTCCAATCAACCTTGAGATATTAAGTCTAAGTTCTATTGGGATCTTTGTATTTTTACACCTTGTTTCCCACTGATGAACGACTAAACATCTAGCCAAATGTTTTAAGAAGTATTTTCTCTCAATATGTGGAACATCCCTGTAACTGGTATACAGAACAAATGCATTTACGGTACTGACACCAAGCAGCATGAAAAATATTGCGATTGGCCACCTACGTGTTCTGCGACTGGGGCTATAATTTGCTTTTTTTAATCTAGAGTATCTACTACACCTTTGGATGAATTGTAGAACTCAATGATCTCAGATTTTCCAGATATGGGGTCACTTGACTTTGTTCCCACTGATGAACGACTAAACATCTAGCCAAATGTTTTAAGAAGTATTTTCTCTCAATATGTGGAACATCCCTGTAACTGGTATACAGAACAAATGCATTGACGGTACTGACACCAAGCAGCATGAAAAATATTGCGATTGGCCACCTACGTGTTCTGCGACTGGGGCTATAATTTGCTTTTTTTAATCTAGAGTATCTACTACACCTTTGGATGAATTGTAGAACTCAATGATCTCAGATTTTCCAGATATGGGGTCACTTGACTTTGTGTGATGCATAGGTGAGAGCAACAGCACAGATTTTCCTTGCTTAGGAACATATGATAGTAACGTAATGTCGTTGCTAAACCCATACAAGCTGCTGCGAATTTCACGCTTCTTCTTTGCTTGAAAGCTCGTAGGAATATCTGCCTGATTTTTCCTTAAATTTCCAACATAGGTGAGGCCTCTTGATTTCAGCTCTTGTACAACTTGCAAAGAACTGAACCAATTGTCAGCTGTAATATTCCTATTGGCGTTCTGGATGGGCTTCGATAACCATATCACAACTTGAGTGTGAATTTTCAGCATCTTTTTAAGTGGTGCTAAGGAAATAGAGTCTGAACCCTTGCCAGTGTAGATGTACGCATTGAGGAGGTAATTGTTTCTTGCATCCGTCAGACACGTGATTTTAATGCCGCATCGAGAAGGCTTTTTTGGCATATAAACTTTGAATTTACAAGCTACAAGCATTTCATCTATGGTAACGTTTGTCCCAACAGAGAAAGCATTTTGTGAATTTTTAATTAATTCGTTGAATATGCTGGAAATTTGCGGTACAGGATCTCCTGTAGTTTGCCGTTGTATCCGCTTTGTGGAATCGTCAAATGGAAGCACAGTAAGCAAAAATGCAAAACGTCGCTTTGGCATTGTACAACAGAAAACGTCTCGTCCAGTGCCATCTGTGGAAAACAGGCAATCGATATTCTCCTTTTCCGATTTTAAAACAGAAGTGTAAATCCGCATTCCAAGGAATGCCATCATTTCGATTTCATCAACAGTGGATAATATTGGGGTACTTGGATTCTTGTATTTTTTCCGACCTTCCGTAATTTTGACGATCGTCCATTGAATAATTTCGGCCGTTATATTTGGCGAAAAGCGAAGTTTCCAAACATCTTCAATTTTCGGATTATTACCAAGTTGCTTTGAATTTGCACGCAAGCCTGGTAAAGTCAACACAATGTTGTGCTGACGTGTCCTAGCATTCACAGGGGGTTGTTCTCTACGCCTGTAAAATAAATGTGAAATCAAATATTGCATGTTCGTTTGTTACTCACCAACTCACGACTTATACATACTTTTCCCGAAGTAAAAGTTGGAATTGTCATCTGACTTTTCTCCTGAATTATAATTTTAAGTCTCCTCTTCGCAAATATCATCGACAGAATAATCTGAACCTGAACTTTTTTCTATCATCTCTTCGATGTCAACAGTGTTCTATGTCTTCATCACTTTCTTGAAACTGAAGGCCCCGTCATCCGCATCAAAAAGGTGTTGAGTCCATTCCGAAAACCCAGGCTCATCAGGACGCATCCTTTCTGCCATACTATCCGTTCTTTCCATCTTGTAAGTCGAGATCACTAATACCAAATATACGTAATTTAGAGACACAATCACTAACGTTTGGTCCTGGGGACCGCTGACGATTTAAGTTCGCACTAACTACGAAACGGTACACAACTCTGTGATACAAACCGACTGACATATATACCATCCAATGACTGTAAGGTGCCTAGCTCACCACCACTGAGATGCGCTGAGCATAAAAGTTACACCACAAACCATAGGGATGGGAGTCTCACAGACCTCACGTTAGTGGTTAAAGGTTAAATATGATATGTCATGTGGCTCCTGTTCGTAGTATTCCTGGTAGCCGTAGTGACATATCCCGTTGCAGACACTGTAGCAAGTATGAAAATCTAGCACATATGTTAGGGTACTGCACCCACGGTAAACTGGTTCAAAACAGGCGTCATCATGAAGTTAGGCGACCACTTGTTTGTACCCTCAGAGAAAACGGCTTCCGAGTATAAGAATAAGTGCACGGCCTCCCAGAAACTGGGAGCACGAGAAGGACTAACATCATAGCAATCGAGAAAATCATGAAAACCACCATACGTTTTAAGAGATATACGGAGCGGCCTGATCAAATTAAAGAAGAAAAGTGTATTATTCACAAACTTACAATCAGTCATTATAACTCTAAATTTCATGTTCAAAATTTATTACTAATAGGTCTCCTGTTCGGTGCTAAGGGAACATTTCTCAAAAATTACATGAATTTTAGAAAAGTAATTACATAACCTAATTCATTAGATTATGAAATTATTTTAAAAATTTTGAAATTTTTAGCGTTCTTTCTTTGAAATCATTTATATGGTAACACCATAAGATAAGTTGACATGTTTATTATTTCGACATCGTCAATACGCGTGGTGGAAGTATGGTATAGGCAACAAAAATTGCAAAGCGTTTTTTTCTTCGCTTGAACGTTATAACGTAAAGTTTTGGTCTGGCGGTCTGTCGGTCTGCCAGTCTGTATGTCTGTCTGTTTGTAGCCACGAAAACTTCAGAACGCACTGTGATATCGTCTTTAAAGTCGGTATAGAGTTAGCAATCGACAAACGAACGGTTCGGATTGCTTTTGGATGAAATCGCTATAGGGTATAGTGAATGAATGGGGGGTGATTTGGTATAAATTGACATGTTTTAGTTAAAACTCAAGTATTATAACCTTTTAAGGTTTGTTTATTAAAAAACTTTCAATTTCATCCAACATCTGTATTCTGTGCTGAAATTAAATTAGAAGTTTATTGTGTGGGGGTGGGATATCGGTGACAGAAATTCCTAATTCTTTTTTTGTTAAAACGGCGTAACAAGTTTTAAAACATATAGGAAACTTGATTCTGGAACGAATTTTTTTTTGTCTGTCTGTCTTTGTGAGTAGGCGCAATAACTTTCGAACGTATTGAGATATCATCTTCAATTTGGTATGATGGCTTCAAGGGGTGGGTGATAAATAAGAGGTAAAAATTGATTTTTTTTTTTACAAAACTTGAGTACTATAACGTTTTGGAGGCTTATGGGTACAGGAATACGAATATTTTATTTTTCGTCAAGTCATAAACTTTAAATTCATATCATGAGAATGTCTTTTTGACGAGAGTAGATTATCACTGCTATGTGGAAGTTATGATTCAATTTGCAGCAATATTTTTTAAATAGATTGAGATTACATTAACAATATTTTGTATTAACATTTTGTACGTTATTTGTTATGTTTATCTTATTTACTGCCTCTTGTCGGAAGCCATAATGTATCCTGGAATGTTCCCAATAAAGAATTTTATATATATACGTCAAATTTTGCAAGTCAATATTGTACAGCGTGTATAAGTCTGGTGATAATACAACATAGGCTATCTAACATCATAATTTCAAAATGACCTTTGTACAAAGATGGCGAATTTTTTATTTTCTCACAATCCTCCTGACATAGGTAACAAATTTAAGGGTTTCACGAGTATAATACAGTAGGCTAGGTAATGCTCTAATGAATAAAAATGGCGGCCGACGCAAGAAGGCCGAAATTTCTTTCTGAACAGCGATATGGACATCAAACCAAAGGGATTCACGTGTAAAATACAGTAAGTCTGGTCACGCTTTCACAATTTTAATATGGCGACCGACACAAGATGGCGAAACATATTTTTTTCACAACCCCTCCTAACATGGGTATTAAAACAAAGAGCTTCACAGAAAAAATACAGTGGGTGAGGTGGATCGTTTCTAAAATATATATTTTAGCATATTTAGCAGCATACGCAATATGAACACTTAAATACTAGAAGCTTGTTTTTAAAATAATTTTTTACATATAATTTTTAAAGATATTAATACAGTACAATAAATTAAAGGCTTAGATTGAAACTCTTATGGCCTATTAATTGTAGCTGCTTTGACTTGGTGAACCCGTTTCATACTGGATACAGACGTATAGACTTTTTATCTGGCGTCATAAATTCTTGTTTTCTTCTCTGCAAACTGGTGACGTAAAATGCAAAATCGACTGCAGGCAATAAGACAAGCACTTGTGTAGTCAGAAACGCCTCCACATATGTACCCGATAATTTATTTATTTTTGGCACTAATTGTATTAAAAGCATATTAATTATTGCCCAGTCTAAACGGTCACTATTTGTCTCCACTGCGTTTTATTACATATAGTGTGCGAAGTTTATCAATCTCCGTTTTCAGTAGCTTCTTCCATATCAGCGTACATAGCGCAGTGCAACAATTGTGCCAGAAGCTATTCCCTTAGTCCACTTCTTCTTTCTTTTCCCAGTATTCGTTCTCCAATTGAATTTGTGATTTCAAAAATAGTATTGGTCCAAAAGCTTGTTTTGCGGTAATAGAAAAAACGTCCTAAATTCTTTATTAATGAAACTACAACTTTGGTATGTGCAGACCTTTCGGATTTTTCGGATCTTGTATAATAACGGATATATTGAGATTTATTGATTTTTTACGAAAATTAGAATATTATTATATACCAAACGATAAACTCTATAGGTAAGACTACTGCCAAAACATCTGAGAAAGGGTCTATTTGAAATGAATTTTCTGGAAATATTCTAGTAAAATGAAGGACAATGACGGTTGAAGCCAAGACTTCGGGCTTTGTAAAACATTCTTCTTAAAATATTTTCTTTCCACGGCCCGTATTAGTTTTAGGTTCTCTGCCTAAGTGTTGCCAATTTTGACGTTTTAAATCGCGACTTTGACGTTTTGAAGAAAATCCCAATTTATTTTTTTCTTTAAATGCCTATAAATTTTTTGTCTTTTGACTCAGAGGAATAAATTTTGGCACGCAACTTACCATGCACCAAAGGTGGTTGCTTACTTTGTTATTTACATAGTGTTCATGGGACAGATAGCTATACAGGAGGGCGTCTCTAGGGTTGTATCTTGACTTCGGGCTTTGTAAAACATTCTTCTTAAAATATTTTCTTTCCACGGCCCGTATTAGTTTTAGGTTCTCTGCCTAAGTGTTGCCAATTTTGACGTTTTAAATCGCGACTTTGACGTTTTGAAGAAAATCCCAATTTATTTTTTTCTTTAAATGCCTATAAATTTTTTGTCTTTTGACTCAGAGGAATAAATTTTGGCACGCAACTTACCATGCACCAAAGGTGGTTGCTTACTTTGTTATTTACATAGTGTTCATGGGACAGATAGCTATACAGGAGGGCGTCTCTAGGGTTGTATCTATATTAATATTGCTTCAATTATTATAGTTAGTGCCAAAATTATCTCAAAATAAAATCAGCATTTAGCTCATAGCTATCCAGAGGGACGTCATTCTTTTGACTCGGCAGTATGTTCATGGAACATATAGCTATCCAGGAGGGCGTCCCTGGGGTTGGAAATATAGTGTAATTTTATTCCGATTATTAGAATTAGTGCGATAGATATCATAATATTAATCAAAATAAAGTTAAGAAACATTTAAAGTAAAGAAATGTCAAGTATGTAGTAGGTTAAGCCCGCCTCGTCAATATTGACATTGAATTGATATCATCATGGCGTATGTACATAAAAAATACACAAGTGTGTTGATATTTACAGACTGAAAATTATAGGTTGCAAATTCCGTTGTGAATTGCTGACCACGTTGTTTACTTATTGTTAAGAGTTACTTCAAGTGAATCTATATACAAGTGTTTTGTAAATATGAGAGAAGAGACTTGGTTCATAGTTATTAAAGCTTAAACGTCGTTACAATATGATTATCTAGTTCAGTTTAAATTCAGTGCTCCCAACCCGCAGTAACCTATCCTCCGCTTCCTTAAACACGTAGATTAAATATTTTTTTTCGAAAGAAAACATTTGAAGACATTTTTCAAAATTTAAAGGTCGGGATCTCCTCGTTAGTGAATTTTTTAAAGAAAATTCACTAAAGGGGTACCGATCCTCATGAGAAACGAAATATATCAAATTAGCTTCTATTTAGAAGTTTTACATAATATTTTAGATTAGAAATATGGAATGTGGACTCCGTTTTCAGTAAAGTGGATAGCTGCTTTCAGTCTTCTTTATTATTAGTCGTTGCAGGCCAAGAAGCAACGTGGTAGTGGAACTACAAAGTCTCGCCAGTTATACATTTCACTACTTTCGGGATATCGGTGATCTTTTTCTCGTTAATCGTATGCATTCTTCATAGGCTGTCTGTGTGGGAAGTGGAGGTCTAGGGATATTTTGTTTCAGAAGCTTAAACGTATGGGGAATAAAACCATTGATATAGCTATACATGGTGACATATCCTGGGTGGAACTGCCTTAGACAGACTGTTTGGAGTTGGAAATTGTGAAAGCTTCTGCATTGGTCGTTCTTTTGTAGCTGTCAGGTCATCAGTTTTTAAAATCGATAATGTCTTTGCAAGTTATTGTCTTTAGAGTAGAAGCGTTATTTCCTCTGCAAGTTAACATCATATTTTCGTACTCGTGTATGTAGATCTGCTGATGTCTTACTAATCTCTAGAGTGTTCTGAAGTCCCTGTCACAGGGCAGAAATAAATGGCGGCTCGCGATAAAACAGCTTTATATTTTCTTGAGTATTATTAGGATTCTGTCCTGGATAGTCATCAGAAAGGATTTGTAGTACGGTAATATCTACGCAAATTTGAGATTGTATGTAATCGTTTAGAAAGATACATACTTCATCTGGTCCTTTCCGAGCTTGACCTTCATGATAAGTATAAAAGATACCAGTATTATCTTTCAAATTATGAATCTCGAATGTATACACCCACAGCTGCCGAGTTGAGCGTTAAGCCTAAAAGCAGTATTAGTCCAGGACGTTTACTGTTCTTTAACTCATCGCCATCTATACGTAATGCATAGCGACATAACCGTGGGGTTTATAGTGATATTCTTTAGCACAATCGGTAGAGAGATAAACTTTAAATACTTTGACTATGTCAACTAAAAACTGCTATTTTTGGACTTGCACTGTTTTTGAACTCACTGTTTCAATTAATTATGCATTACTATTTGTAGTTTCTTATCGCACGCATCACCTCTCTAGCACACTTTTTTCTCTATCAGTATACCCTTTTTTTGGCAGAAAAAATTAACAAACGAGGAGATCCCGACTTTTGAACATTTTTTTAAATGATCGTGAACTTGGCTCCCTAGATCTGGGGTCAGTTGTAACTTTTATATGCATATATATATATATATATATATATATATATATATATATATATATATATATATATATATATATATATATATATATATATATACAGGGTCGCTGATAAGTCTGGAAACGGTCGATTATCCGGGAAAATATACAAGGTGTCGAAAAAAGTTTTATACAAAAGTTTTTGGGTTCTTCAATGTCTACTAGGCGGTGATAATTTTATTTATACAGGGTTGGTCATACAGGCGTGGCACACCAATATTAATTTTTTTTTAATGGAACACCCTATATATTATTCGATATTTCAATCCTCCTCTTAATTTTGAGCAACATTTATGAGAAGCATAATGTACCTAAACTCAATCGTTTCCGGGTAAAAAAATAAATAAAAATAAACGCTACTGTTTTTAAAATCTATTGGATGAAGAACAAAAATAAAGAAAAGTAGAATATCTCTTGAAAACAATCTGTGAGTGTGAAAAGAACCGGTTGCGATGTTTTTAACATTGTTTGGAATCCCAAGATAAGATAAGATGCCCATAAGAAACGCAGTATTATTCTTTTGTTTTAAAATGTTTCCAGGACAACGAATGTCAAACATTCATTCAGTGTCAACAGTTTTGAAACATTAGTAATTTAGTGTCAACAGTTTTTGTGCAAAATGGCAAGTTTAAGTGAAACCGAACGTATCGAAATTTTAATGATGATAGGGTACGGTGATAGAACACGAAGTTTTGCTCAAGTGGTGATTATGTTCAATGAGTTGCATCCTGAGCGGGAATCGATCTCCAAATCCACAGTTTCGAAAACTTTGCATCGTTTTCACGAAACTGGCGGTATCAAGGATAAACCTAGAACTGGAAGGCCAGTAACCGTTACAAATGAAGAAAATTCTTTGAATGTAATATTGGATGTGGTGGAAAATCCGAAAACTTCGGCACAGCAATTGGCTTTAAATCACAATATGAGTCGATATTCAATTAAAAAGATTACGAAGCGGGAAAAGTTCCGTCCATATAAAATTCATTTATTGCAAGAACTGAGTGAAGACGATTTTGATCGCAGAATCGAGTTCTGTGAACTTATTATGGAGAAGTTACGCCAAAATTTTAACTTTGCCAACCACATTTTGTTTTCCGACGAATCTACATTTTGTTTGAATGGACAAGTCAACCGGCACAACTGTAGGTACTGGTCAGACGAAAACCCACATTGGATGGAACAAATTCACACCCAAAGACCGCAAAAAGTAAATGTTTGGTGTGCTATTATTGGTGGACATATCATAGGACCTTATTTTATACACGGTAATTTGAACTCTGCTCGATATTTGACACTTTTGCAAGAATCAATTGTTCCAGACGTTAGTCGATTATTTCCGAACAATAACGACCCAAATCTACCAGCGGAAGAAATATGGTTTCAGCAGGATGGGGCACCCCCTCATTTTGGAATTGAGGTACGGGAATATCTGAATCAAACCTTTCCTGGCAGATGGATAGGGCGCAGGGAAACTATTGAATGGCCAGCTAGGTCTCCCGACATGACGCCGCTTGACTTTTTTTTGTGGGGTCATGTAAAAAATTTAATTTACCAAAATAGACCACAGAATATTGAAGAGTTGCAAGCAAGGATTGTGCATGAAATTAATAACATTCCTCAAAACGCTCTTGTAAATGCAGTGCAATGTTTTGTTAAGCGAATTCATTATTGTCAGGAGGTCAATGGAGAACACTTTGAACATCTTATAAAATAGGATTCCAAACAATGTTAAAAACATCGCAACCGGTTCTTTTCACACTCACAGATTGTTTTCAAGAGATATTCTACTTTTCATTTATTTTTCTTCTTCATCCAATAGATTTTAAAAACAATAGCGTTTATTTTTATTTATTTTTTTACCCGGAAACGATTGAGTTTATGTACATCATGCTTCTGATAAATGTTCCTCAAAATTAAGAGAAGGATTGATATATCGAATAATATATAGGGTGTTCCATTAAAAAAAAATTAATATTGGTGTGCCACGCCTGTATGACCAACCCTGTATAAATGAAATTATCACCGCCTAGTAGACATTGAAGAACCCAAAAACTTTTGTATAAAACTTTTTTCGACACCTTGTATATTTTCCCGGATAATCGACCGTTTCCAGACTTATCAGCGACCCTGTATATATATATATATATATATATATATATATATATATATATATATATATATATATATATATATATAAATATATACATACATATATATATATATATATATATATATATATATATATATATACATATATATATATACATATATATATATATATATATATATATATATATATATATATATATATATATATATATATATATATATATATATATATATATATATACTTATGCCTATGCGGAAGTAGCTGGACCATTTCGTATACCAAGTGTATAATAGCTGGACCAACCGTGCAATAGCTGGACGTCCAGCTATTAACATGCTGGTATTAATATGTACATGCGTTATTGGCTGGACCTATTTCATGAGAACATTAAAAGTAAAAATTAATGCGCCTGTGCGGTGTTGCCAAATGCTCAAAATATTAATTCTATTTAAATATTTACATGTTTTAGTGAATTTTATGTACACTAGGACCGCAAAAAGCATGAGGTTACTTAAGACTTTATTTAATAATAATATCGTCAGGATATTTCTTACGAATTTCTGGATTAAAAATGATTATTGCATAAGTTACTATTCATGTAATATAGCAAAAAATCTACAGGTGGTTTGTAAAAATAATGTTTTGGAAGAGACAAAATATGAATAATTTTTTGATATTTGCAGTAGATGTGCCAAAATCATAAAAACACAAAATGATTACCAAGGCCCTAGTGTATAATAAGATTGCAAATTATATTTTGTCACCCTTTGCAAAAGTGAGAAAAATGCATATGAAGATCGGGATAGCAATTAAGACCTTTCCGAAATATGAATTATTTTTTGATATTTGCAGTAGATGTGCCAAAGTCATAAAAACAAAACAAAAAATGATTACCAAGGCCCTAGTGTATAATAAGATACGCAAATTATTTTTTGTCACCCTTTACAAAAGTGAGAAAAATGTATATCAAGATCGGGATAGCAATTAAGACGTGTTCCAAATATTTATTATTTTATCGCATTTGCAGTTAATGTGCCAAAATCATAAAAACAAAAAAATATTACTTAAGCCCTCATGTATGAAAAACCATGCAAATTAGTTTTTGTCACCTTTTTCAAAAGCGAAAAAAATGCATATGAAGATCGGGATAGCAATTAAGACGTTTCCGAAATATGAATTATTTATTGATATTTGCAGTAGATGTGCCAAAATCATAAAAACAAAAAATGATTGCCAAGGTCTTAGTGTATAATAAGATATTCAAATTATTTTTTGTCACCTTTTGAAAAAGTGAAAAAAATTCATATGAAAATCGGGATAGCAATTAAGACGTTTTCCAAATATGTAATTTTTTTTCGCATGTGTCAAAATCATAAACACCAAAAATGACTTCCATGGCTCTAGTGTATAATAAGATATGCAAATGATTTTTTGTCACCCTTTGCAAAAGTAAAAAAAAAATGCATAAACAGGTCCGGATAGCAATTGAGACGTTTCCGCAATATGCATTATTTTTTGACATTTGTAATTTTTTAAACAGGAATCTTTTTTTATATTTACATTTAAAATCATAAAATCACAAAACTATTACCAAAGCCCTAGTGTATAATACTACAGCATACACAACTCTCAACTCGGACAGTTTTAGAATGAATTGAATATGATTCTATTCCTTATTTTTCAAGTTGCAGATTTTTTAACGCGCTAAAATCTAATATACAGTCACAGCATAATAATTGATTGATTATGCTGTGCTACAGTTACTTTTCAATTTTTTCTAAACATATGTTTGACAGGTCAGGTAAAAGCTTTGAAATTTACAAAAGGAAGGTACAGAAACAGAGCTGTAAAACTTTCTGGGATCAACGTCGTAAAAGCGGTATACCAAAGCCCAAACGTTCTTTATCTATACTACGCTTTTATATACAAATACATAATATTTGAGAAAAAATGCTAGGTTTAATATTTGAATAATACCAGCCACTAACTGCTATACTAGAGTGACTAACATTAATTAGATTCTCATAATTTTTATGTTGCATTGTTCAAGTATGCAGTACAGCATAAGAAACAGTCTTCTTATGCTATGTAATCAAGATTTATGCCACTAAAAATAAGTTGCACTTTAAACCTAATTTATAGCAATTTTTTATAAGAAACATATTCTTATAACGAGATTGGGGTAGTTTCTTTGTATACACAACATGTTTATTAAATTTATTTAAATTCATCATTTTTCCAGAACACAATAAAAATAATCTGTATCACTCACTCACTGACTGAAGGCAAAGTCGCTTAGTAGTCGCAACGATAGGTTAAAATAAGGTGGTTTCATGTTGCCTTTCATATGGCGCATTGACTGAAAAAAAAAACATTCTTGGAAAACCTCTTAACTGCTATCCCGATGTTTAAATTCTTTTTTTTTTCTTACTTTTGCAAAGGGTGACAAAAAATAAATTTGGTGTAGTATTACATAATAGGGCCTTGGTAATGATTTTTGGTTTTGTGATTTTACCACATTAACAGTAAGTATCACAGAATCATTAATGTTGAAATGAAAAACATGGTAGTAACTATCCCGGTGTTCAAATGCATTTTTTTTATATTTCCAAAGGGTGACAGAAAATTGTTTGCATGAGCTTTTATGCGTCAGGCCCTTAGTGATATTTTTTGTTTCTATGAATTTGGCACATTAACTGCAAATGCGAAAGAATAATACATATTTGGAAACCGTCGTAATTGCTATCCCGATTTTCATATGCATTTTTCTCACTTTTGCAAAGGGCGACAAAAAATAATTTGCATATCTTATTATACACTAGGGCCATGGTAATAATTTTTTGTTTTTATAATTTTGGCACATCTACTGCAAATATCAAAAAATAATTCATATTTCGGAAACGTCTTAATTGCTATCCCGATTTTCATATGCCATTTTCTCACTTTTGCAAAAGATGACAAAAAATAGTTTGCATCTCTTATTATACACTAGCGCTTTGGTAATCATTTTGTGTTTTTATGATTTTGGCACATTTACTGCAAATATCAAAAAATATGACATATTTCGGAAACGTTTTAATTGCTATCCCGAATTTCTTATGCGTTTTTTTCACTTTTGCAAAAGATGGTAAAAAATAATTTGCATGGTTTTTCATACATAAGGGCCTTAGTAATAATTTTTTGTTTTTATGATTTTGGCACATTAACTGCCAATGCGAAAAAATAATACATATTTGGAAAACGTCTTAATTGCTATCCCGATTTTCATATGCATTTTTGTCACTTTTGCAAAGGGTGACAAAAATAATTTGTATATCTCATTATACACTAGGGCCTTGGTAATCATTTTTTTGTTTTTATGATTTTGGCACATCTACTGCAAATATCAAAAAATAATTTATATTTCGGAAACGTCTTAATTGCTATCCCGATCTCCATATGCATTTTTCTCACTTTTTCAAAAGGTGACCAAAAACAATTTGCATATCTTATTATACACTAGGGCCTTGGTAATCATTTTTGGTTTTTATGATTTTGGCTCATCTACTGCAAATATCAAAAAATAATTTATATTACCGAAACTTCTTAATAGTTATCCCGATCTTAATATGCATTTTTCTCACTTTTGCAAAGGATGAAAAATTATAATTTGCAATCTTATTATACACTAGGGCCTTGGTAGTCATTTTGTGTTTATATGATTTTGGCACATCTACTGCAAATATCAAAAATTAATTCATATTTCGGAAACGTCTTAATTGCTATCCCGATCTTCGTTTTTGTGATTTTGGCACATCTACTACAAATGCGAAAAAATAAACGTGGTAATAGCTATTTCGATCTTCATATGTATTTTTTTCACTTTTGCAAAAAGTGACAAAAAATAATTTGCATGAGTTATTATACATTAGGGCCTTGGTAATAATTTTGCGGTTTTATGATTTTGCACATTAACTGTAAATATCAAAAAATAAGTCATATTTGAAAAAACTTAGTAATAAGTATCTCCATGTTCAAATGATTTTCTTTTATTTTCCAGAGTGTAACAAAAAATAATTTGCTTAGGTTGCTATACACTAGGTCTTTCATAACTTGTTTTTGTGTCTATTTTTATATTGGGGCCTTGGCTTTATTGTCCAATATTTGTCATTTGGGTACATGTAACCAAAATAACAAATAATACATACTAAAATTTAGTTTTCCTCTATGACTATGTTAATAATAAACGATTGGTTTAGTGTTATTATGTTATTGCAAAACACTTAAGACAAATTCTTTTTTCTTCGGTAAGGTGTAGTAGCATATAGCCATATATGGCTGGCATCTATGGCTAGCCATAAATTTACTACGTTGAATCCGCTTCGTTGATATTGTGATCGCGACGATCCATCCCGCTTTCTTCTGACCCTACGTGTAAATCTATGGCTCGGAATTTATGGATAACTTCACGCAAACTTTATCCCAGTTATATTCAGCAAACATGTTTTATCTCTGCTGCATCGAACAACTATGTGAATTTTAAAATGCAGCGGCTTTCCAGCAAATAAAGCTTTTAAGTTATTTACTTACCAATGCTACTATTTCTACCCCTACGACTTTTTATTTATAATAAAAAATATGTACATTGTTTGCCTAAACCTGCCAGTATAATTTTTTGACAGCTATATACATATACCGCGGGTTTAAAACATGGAATAAATTCAGTTAATCAGATACAGCTATCTTTTTCCAATAATTCGCAGACATGTCGATAGACATTTTATGTTGCGGTCTTTTCAAAAAATAAAATAAATATCATACAGTGTGTGCCAAATTTAAGGTACGACCTCATCGATATTTTTTTTAAATCCTACCCTAGTTTGTTTTTGTTAAATAGGTTTAACCTACACATTAATTTGAAAAAAACAGCAGATTTTAAATTTTTATTTATTTATTATTATAAATCTAAAGGAATTAGTAGCACGAATAAGAAATGAAGGTTGACTTATTTTCCCAAGATAACCAGAAATATGTAAAACGAATTTCATTTCCGTTTATACTACTAACAAATAGTCAATTGACAACAACCTAAGCATTTATTAAAGAAAATTGATTTTGGTTATCTATTTTTTATTTCTGTTTTTAAAATAATATAATGTATATTTTTGTGGGAAGGAATATAAACTTGGTGGTTTAGCATAACTTGACATGTACTTTAGAAATATCCAACAAAACAGTAGGATTGTCGGTTAAACAAATTATCGCCGTCATATCTCAAATTTGGGACAACTTCATATTATTAAAGAAAGATCACAGCTTAAAAACCACTAATTGACGTGTTCGCGCATTTGAAAAAGGTGTATTTGATTAACTGAATGTATTCTAAGTTACCAACATGCATTGTGTAATATGGCAGTAATAATGCTAATAATTGTTTATCTTTTTTTGTTTTTTTCTCAATGGCGACGTATTTCTGCGACTATGGCCAATCACCGACGACAGGGAGCACTTTCAACTCACTTTCTTTTAAATTTGGCCGAACCCCGTTTTTTTTTATAAGGAGGGTAGGGATATTCAGCGTGCCCAACCGCACGGTACACGGGACTAACGACTTCACGACTCCTCAGTGAATCGGAACCTGCAGAAATTCAACCTGCTCCAACTAAATGATAATTTTACAGTAGGGGCTGAAAAAATGAATGGGGAACCCTGGAAATCGAACCCAGTACCGTTGGATCCAGCGGCATACTTTCCTACCACTGGATCACTCAGGCTTTTTGATAATAATTGTAAAATATCTTTTGCAACAATTGGATACAATAATCTAAAATATATAACTCTATAACACTAAAAGTAGATCTCGTAAGTTTATAAAACAACAGTCATTATACACCTTGTCCTATTTTCGAATTAAGTTTTTGTGTTATCTTCTAAAAAAAGCAGGAGTTGGATTAATTTTAATTCAAAATACTATACTACAAAACAAAAAAAGGTACGAAAGATGCCCTCTCCTCTTAATACCAGGAAAGCCTCTGGCCTTGACGAGATCCCAGCAATTGTTCTCAAAAGATGCGCACCAGAACTTGCTCATGTCCTGACCTGTCTGTTTTAGACATCTTACAATAGAGGCATATTCCCTAGTAACTGGAAAACTGCTCGAGTACAACCCGTCCCCAAGAAAGGATCCAAAGCGCTTCCTAGCAACTACAGGCCTATTTCTCTCAATTCAGTCGTCTCTAAAGTGATGTAAAAGTATATAAACACCGAATTACTAAAATTTTTTGAAAAAGGCAGTCTAATCCACGACAGGCAGTATGGATTCCGTCAGCGCAGATCAACTGCCGACCTCCTTTCCTTTGTCACCCATTCTTGGAACAAGTCTATGAAACTACACGGTGAATGCCAGATTGTCGCTCTAGACATATCCAAAGCATTCGACCAGGTTTGGCACGCAGCGCTGCTTAATAAACCTTCGGTCTATGGCCTACCACTAATAACTCTGTACCTGGATAGCAAATTTCCTCTCCAACCGGAGCATTTCTGTTGTCGTGGATGGCCATTCCACTAAACTGTATCCAATTAATGCAGAAGTCCCTCAAGGTTCAGCTTGAGCCCCTACTTTGTTTCTTCTCCACATCAATGACCTCCTCTCTAGCACATCTAACCCAGTTCACAGTTACGCGGATGACAGCACCCTCCTCTCAAATATACAATATTCTAAGTCTGTCTCTTTAGCTCAAAGATGAGGAACGCAGACTCATGGTGGGTTCAGCCTCTGTGGATCTTCAAAAAATATTATACTGGGGAAGTAGAAATCTTGTACAATTCAACTCCACCAAATCTCAGTCTTGCTTTCTATCTCATAAGAGATGCACCAGCCCTAGACCCATCACAATGAACAACCAAGTTATTCAAAGTAATGAGACCTTTACACTTGTTGGCATATCTGTGGATCGAAATCTCAATTGGCACCAACATGTCACATCAATTGCAGAAGTGGCTGCTAAGAAATTAGGTTTCCTCGCCCGGGCTCGCAAATACTTTTCACCAGATAATCTCTATACCTTATGTACTTTACAAATAAGGCCAAACTTCGAATACTGCTCCCATTTATTTACGACAACTATTTTCACTGATTTCTCACGTTGAATTCAAACCATAACACAAGAATTGTGTTTCATATGTAACTTATGCAAAAGCTTTGGTCATCGTAGTTTTGTTAAGAGTTTGAATTATGTTACTTCCATTATGAAAACAGATCACATGCAATGTATGCAGATCCAGATAACTAATTACAATAATTTTGTTTTCTAAGAACTCAATGTATTACATTTTGAGATAAAACACGTGTGTTTTTAGACAAGACTGTTATAAATACATTTTTATACACAATTTATTTAATTTAAAATAACTGGTAAAAAATTACAACACAAAATTTGTCTTTTATCATTTTTCTGCTTTACCACACCGGTGTGATAATTTATGTAGGCAAATAATTTAAAAATAATTTGTAGTAACTTTTTATAATATTAATATTATTCACGAAGTGCTTCACTGTAAAACTGTCAAGGTAAAGAGAATAAATAATGTATTAATTAAAATATATCATCTTTGTATACTAGCACGCAGACCTTAAAACCGTAATGCTACCTGTTTAAGCGTACAACATAAAACTAACCAGAAAACTTTTATATATCCTACTAAAAAGTGCGGCAACACTGTGAAGTTAGGTCCAGCTACTTCCTTTTGGACATATCAATTTTTATGGCTGAAATGTCCAGCTACTTCCTTATAAACATATAAAAATCCCAAGAGAGAAAGGTCCAGCTACTTCCGCATAGACACAAATATATATATATATATATATATATATATATATATATATATATATATATATATATATATATATATATATATATATATATATATACAGGGTGTTAAAAAAACACGGGACAATATATAAGAGGTTGATTTCCCAGGTCATTTTATGAAAAAAAGTTCCCATAAACATAGGTGCTAAAATGTATTGTTTCCAAGATTCAAGGTGTTAAATTTTTTTGTAAAATAACGATTTTTTAAAAATACTTCAAATATCTCCTCACCGATTGTTTTGAAATTTGGCAGCGTTATTTGTAGTAATAATGGGCTGCTTTGGCCCTAATTAGATACAGATTGTTAAGTCCATTGGCGTTAGGGGCGGCACCTCAACAAAATTTAGTGACATAAAAATGTACGCCACTGATTGCAATATGATGTGTATATTATTTTGAGATAAAGAAACTAAATTTACAAGTTTTTTGTGTCTTGAAATTGCTCCGTATCTTGAATCGTTTACATGATAAAAAATAAAAACCTTCTTGTGGCATGTCCATTTATCATGCAGAAAATAACAAACACGAACAATAATTTTTGTTGAGGTGTCCCCCCTAACGCCAATGGAATTAACAATCTTTATCTAATTAGTGATAAATCAGCCCATTATTACTACAAACAACCCTGCCAAATTTCAAAACAATCGGTGAGGTGATATTGGAATAATTTTTTAAAAATCGTTATTTTACAAAGAAATTTAACACCTTGTATCTTGGAAACAATGTATTTTAGCACCTATGTTTATGGGAACTCTTTTTTCATAAAATGACCTGGGAAATCAGCCCATTAAATATTGCCCCGTCTTTTTTAAACACTCTGTATATATATATATATATATATATATATATATATATATATATATATATATATATATATATATATATATATATATATATATATATCACAACTACCATAAATGACACCAACACAACAGTAACGATGGCAAAAGGTTTTCCTCAGGGAGGAGTGCTATCATCTCTGCTGTGGTCGCTCGTTGTTGATAAACTCATGGCTATATTAAGCCGGACAGGATTTAGAATCCAAGGATACGCAGATAATTATCATAACGGTGAAGGGCAAGTATGATGCTGTAATATCCAGCTCAATACAAACAGCCGTAAATATAGTAGGGAACTGGTGTGAAGCAATAGGTCTAAATGTTAATCCTCATAAGACAGTTGTTGTCCCATTCACGAACAGAAGGAAACAAAATTTAAGAGCTCCCACTCTGAATGGAACACAGATATAATTTTTCAATAAAGTTAAATATTTAGGGAGCTTCTTATACCAAAAATTGACTGAAATAAACTTCAGATAACGTTGATTAAGAAATTTTTGCTACGAGAGCATTATTGAGTATGACCAATTCAATAGGAATGTTGTCAAATTTACCGTTGTTCACGAAAAATATGTTACTTTGATTTTTAAAAGCAATAACTATCTTATTTTTTTCTAAAATTAATTCAGCGCTCTGCTGTCACCGATACTTCTAAATATTCTATTTGGATTTTGTGTGTGGGAGTCTTGCATTTAAAACTGCAGAATTATCTGCATTCTGAAAAGGGTAAACTTCGCAACATTGCATATGGCATGATTAGATTGGTCATCCATAATAACCCTACTGTAGCTGATTTTTTTTTATCAAGCGGTTTCTGAAAGATAAAACCGCCCCGGCACCTTCAAACGAAAAGCATGTGTCATACTCTAAAATAAAAATAAAAGCCTGGACGCAGCAAGTGCGTTATGGTAGTGAATTTTCATAGAAATGATCTGGCACAAAATATTTTATAACTTTTTTTTCTTGTAATATAGAAATCTAAATTTTGGTATATAGTTTGCTTTTTATATCATAAACCTACCTACCAAATTTGGTTATCATAGATTTTTTATTTTTTAAGATAAAAATTTTTTTAAAATGAAAACTCAAAATTTTCCCGGAAAACTTTGTCCGATTTTTTTTATTAACGAACTTGTCAAAGCCTTTTACAAAAGGAAGGTACGTGCCAAATTTTATCAAAATCGGCGTATTATTCTTTAAGATAAAAATTTTTTTCGAATGAAAACTCAAAATTTTCCCGGAAAACCTCGTCCGATTTTCTTGACTAACAAACTTGTCAAAGATATTTACAAAAGAAAGGTACATGCCAAATTTTATTAAAATCGGCTAATTACATTTTGTGATAATATTTTTTTTCGAATGAAAACTCAAAATTTTCCCGGAAAACCTCGTCCGATTTTCCTGACTAACGAACTTATTCAAGCTATTTACAAAAGAAAAGTAAATGCCAAATTTTATCAAAATCGGCCCATTATTTTTTGAGTTATCGGTGTGATACATATATATATATATATATATATATATATATATATATATATATATATATATATATATATATATATATATATATATATATATATATATATATATATATATATATATATATATAAACATATAAAAATTGAAACTGACCCCGGATATCTGTTCTAGGGGTCCTAGATCGCGCTCATTTGAAGAAATTTTTTCAAAATTCAAAAGTCGAGATCTCCTCATTAGTGAATTTTTTCTAAGAAAATTCACTAATAAAATCGCAATGCTATGGTTCCAGTTTTCAGTGACAAGAAAGCGCTGAATTTCATTGTAGTAAAAATAAGTTTAAAGTTACATTGAAAACAGCAAAGTTATTTACATTATCCAAAAAGCAGTAAACATTGCAACATTTACGATGCAATTAATGCAATCAGCCTCAATAACGCTCCTGTGGCAAATGTATTTTTTTTCGTCGCCTGGCGGTTCTCGAAATACGAGAGCGTCCTCGGACTTTTGAAACAATATTTTATGTACTAATCAGCCAATCAGCAATGCTAAAAAATACGTCAGCATCTCTCACACTAAAGTCGAGATGATACATTTAGTTTCATTCACTCAAGGGGTACCTAGATTGAAAGTTTTTATTAGACAGGAAATATAATCTGGCATATTCAATATCTAAGTTCGTATAGGCATATCCATTTTTTCATTGATATTCAACTAGACTGCGCCCAAGGAGTTCCATTTGTTCACAATATACTTTTTGACGTAGATTGCTTTCTCTGAAATGGAAAAAAGACGTGAAGGGAACGAGCATGTAAAAGAATCCATACAATATAAAAATCTGTCGCTACCTATCAATAGATCCATTCATATTGAAACCAGAGCAGTCCAGGGTTTCCGATTATATTAACCTAACAATCTCAGCTCCAAAATATTAATTTGAGGTATCAAAAGTGTGAAATCAGTGATGTCTGGAGCCAGTGTACTAGATATAGCACCATTTTGTGACTAAAATGTTATTCCTATTTGATATCAGCGCTTTTTTAAAAGAGATAGTTATTTCTTATTTTGTGGCTCACCAATTCGTATACATGATATATACATGTATATATATATATATATATATATATATATATATATATATATATATATATATATATATATATATATATATATATATATATATATATACATATATATATATATATATATATATATATATATATATATATATATATATATATATATATATATATATATATAAAGGTGTTCCACGACTAACTGCATGGAGTCTCACGTCTATATATTTCTTTCTAACAAATTTTCAATTTTCAACAAGGGGTACAATTTAAAATTATTTTGAAATATACAGGGTGGGACACTAAAGTGTGACACCTCAAAGTTATGTTTTTTCTTATGGAACACAATGTATTTGATAACGATTTTGAACTATATGGAAAGAACCTCGGTGGTTCAGGGGTAAGAACGTGTGCCTCTAAACCGAAAGGTACTGGGTTCGATCCCAGCGTACTCCTTTCACTTTTTCAGTACAAACTGTAACATTAACATCAACCGAGGTTATGGCATTGTATTTGAGCAAGTTAAATGTCTGAACGTTCCGCCCTTCGGAGGGGGCGTAAAGCCGTTGTTTCCGTGTCCATGCGATGTTGGGCACGTTAAAGATCCATACCCTCCTTACAGAAAAGCAGGGGTTCGGCAAAATGTCCAGGATAGTGAGGTGAAACTGCTCCCTGGCGTTGGTGATTGGCCATAGTCGCGGAAATAGGCCGACGTTAAAGAAACAAAACACACACACACCTACGAACTTTATGGATAAGGCTCACTGTCTTAAATGTTCTCTATACCTATATGTTACCATTTGTCAGATATCTTGATTTTTCGATGAATATGAGCTTTGTGAAATAAATCTTATCTTCCACGTAAGACAACATCGAAAGGAAAACTTCCTAGCCTACGACGACGGACTTGTTACTTCATCAACCACTCTAGTCAATACTTCGCAATAATTTACAGGGTGTTGAAAAATTCATGTTCAATTATTGACATATTTAAAGTAGATTAGCTTGTTTATTTTAAATGGAACATCCTGTATTTGGTAGATCCATCTTATAGAAAAGTAATTCCCTTCCATATGACACAGGGTTCCCTGTACCCAAGTGCAATGGTTTTCATGCCATTCATACTTTTATGGCTGTAAGAGCCATTTTCACAATAAAACGAAAGTCTTCCAATGTAATTAACAAATTTTATTTCCAAACACAATCGACAAAATAAAGATGGTATTAACAAAATGACAAAGGTGCTAAGCAGTAACAAACAAATCAAAAGCTACAAAAGGAAAAAAAAAGATATAAAGTTTATTCCAACCAGCAGTTTTGGGATCGCAATAGAACTGATTTCAGAACTTTATGATAATTTTGGCCCTTAGGCGTTGACTTTGCATCGTCTAGACACAGTATGAAAATAACACGGATCTGTGGTCTCTGATACTAATAGTTTTCTCTACTGGATTTGAATGACGTTCGCCGTCTGACAGTCGAGAGTTTGATGGACTGCCTAGCTTAATTTAGCTAATTTTAAGTTTTAATTTTTAATAAATAACTTATAATTAAGAAATAAATTCCCACCTTTTCCTTTTCTTTTTGATGTCAAGTCCATTTCCATGTCAGTGCTCATTGGATAATCAGTTTATTATAAGTGGTAGGTGAAAATGCGCCTAGATCGTAGAAGCTCTAAGACCATATGTGCCAGAAAGGAACAAGAGTCAGCCGAGAAGTAGAAAAATACAGGTCTGGCCTAATAGGAAAGATAAAAGGGAAGTGACCTCACCCGCGACAAGTTAAAGGGAGCCTAGTAGCTAAGCTCAGGTTTGTATGCGTATGGGTGATGCGTATTGTGAGTACCTATACATTTATGTGTGAGATGACGCAACCGTACTTATCCATGTACCATTTATCCATCCACGTACTTACCAGGCGTGGGCCCTTGAGGGAGTAGTAGTAGTAGGAGTAGCAGTAGTCGTTTTTTGGGGCATAGCCGGCGCCTTTCGATGCTAACCGAGCCATTGCCCCTCTTCAACCTCTCTTTGTTTCAAATCGTCTCACAATATAATATCAGGGTTAAGGGCTGTTTTTTCTTCTACCTTGGTTTTCCTTACATATCCCCTTCCCTGTGTCCTCATGATTGACTATGTTAACTTCCTCACTTGTTCCCATGTAGTCTTCTGGGAAGTTATTACTAGCAATAGGTTCTCTATCCCGAGCTTTACCCCCATTTCTCTGTATGCTTATTGTCGTTCTCTTTCCCAGCGGATACAGTTAAACAGTGTCTGTTCCGCTATGTTTCGTTCCCCACAGTAACTGCATTCTTCACTATCAATTTTCCCTATTTTGTGTGCATATGCTCCAAGGATATGTGTCATATGGTAGTCAACGCTAAGATGTTGGCAGCTCAGCCATATATCGATATCAGGGATCAGTCGCTTTGTTCACTGGCCTTGCTCTTCATTCTCATCCCATGCTCTTTGCCATTCTTGTATCAAGCGTTCCATTTCAATTGTCCTCGTTTCCGGCCTTAGTCCCGTATTCTCCCTATAAAGGATGTATCTTTCCTTGGCGAGAAGTTCAATGGGCAGGTGCCCCGCTAGGACTCCGCAGCCAATACAGTTCTGTACGCACTCGTTGCTCTTAAAAGTATTTGCAGCCGTGTCTTATGCATCATGAGCTTGTATGCCACCCCGCACAGCACACTTCTCTTGCAGCTGCTGGGGCCTCTGATGTTGGGCATTATTCTGGCCGTGGCAGATGCTCGTTCCTCCGCTCCGTGTAAAGATTTTTTGATGTGTTCTGCGAATGTATTATTTTCATTAAACCACACTCCTCAAAAGCTCAGTGCTTTCGATGGTGTTATTTTATTATTTCCGATTTTAAAGTCGACATGGCTCCTCTTCGTTGGTCCTTTCCAGATGACCGCCTCCCATTTTTTTCGCGCCAATTCCAGGTTGCGTTGGTTTACACATGTTGTTACTCTTGCTAACGATTCGTTTACTCTGTCAACGCTATTTCCAACACAATATTCCACAGCGATAGCCCCAGCAGCCAGGCTTGCGCAACCCATGCTGTAATTTCCATTTCGGTTTTGTCGATTATTAGTCTTGTTTCTTTAAATTAAGAACATATTATTATTATTATTATTTATTTCAACAACACACCACGAGGGCTTACAGCCTAAATACTATCGTACCGTAGGTATTGACAAGGAGGAAAGAGGCAACTTGTTAATTCTGGACTTGAAGGTTTGGAGGTTCGGAGGAGAAGGAAAAACATGTGCCGGCAAGGAATTCCACAACTTGGAAGTCCTCGGGTCAAAAGAGCGATCATAACAAGATGTTCTATGTCTGGTGACCTGGACAGTAAAAGGGTGCATTTGCTCTGTTCCCCTGGTAGATCTGTTGAGGGCAGCAGGTGGGAGAACTATGGAGGAAAGCTCCTCTGAACAGTGCCCGTTCAGATATCTATAAAAGAGAGAAAGGTCACGAACGGCACGTCGGTGGGCAAGGGATGGCAGCCTTTGGGTAAGGGTAGGGTCACCGACGAGACGTATAGCTCTCTTTTGAATTGAGTCCAGGATAGCGAGTGTAGAAGCGGCAGCTGCACCCCAGATATGGGAGCAGTATTCGAGGTTTGGCCTTATTTGTAAACTATATAAGGTATAGAGATTAGCTGGTGAAAAGTATTTGCGAGCCCGGAAGAGGAAACCAAATTTCTTAGCAGCCGCTTCTGCAATTGATGTGACATGTTGGTGCCAATAAAGATTTCGATCCACAGAAATGCCAACAAGAGAAAAGGCTCATTACTTTGAATAACTTGGTTGTTCATTGTGATGGGTCTAGGGCTGGTGTATCTCTTATGAGAAAGAAAGCAAGACTGAGATTTGGTGGGGTTGAATTGTAGAAGATTTGTACTTCCCCAGTCTAATATTTTTTGGAGATTCACGGCGACAGAACCCTCCATGAGTCTGCGATCCTCATCTAATTGGGCTAAAGAGACAGGCTTAGAATATTGTATATTTGAGTGGAGGGTGCTGTCGTCCGCGTAACTGTGAACTGGGTTGGATGTGCTAGAGGTGATTGATGTGGAGAAGAAACAAAGTAGGTGCTAAAGCTGAACCGTGAGGAACTCCTACATTAATTGGATACAGTTTAGAGGAATGGCATTCCACGACAACAGAAATGCTCCGGTTGGCGAGGAAATTTGCCGTCCACGTACAGAGTTTTGGTGGTAAGCCATAGGCCGGTAGTTCATTATGCAGAACTGCGTGCCAGACCTGGTCGAATGCTTTGGATATGTCTAGAGCGACAATCTGGGATTCGCCGTGTAGTTCCATAGACTTGCTCCAAGAATGGGTGACAAAGGAAAGGAGGTCGGCAGTTGATCTGCGCTGACGGAATCCATACTGCCTGTCGTGGATTAGACTGTGTTTTTCAAGAAATTTTAGTAATTCGGTGTTTATATACTTTTCCATCACTCTAGAGATGACTGAAAGGAGAGAAATAGGCCTGTGGTTGCTAGGAAGCGCTTTGGATCCTTTCTTTGGGACGGGTTGTACTTGAGCAGTTTTCCAGTTACTAGGGAATATGCTTTTATTGTAAGATGTCTGAAATAGACGAGTCAGAACAGGAGCAAGTTCTGGTGCGCATTTTTTGAGAAAAATTGCTGGGATCTCGTCAAGGCCAGAGACTTTCCTGGTATTAGGAGAAGAGAGCATCTTTCGTACCTTTTTAGTTTTGAAAATGATATCCGTCATTTCATGCGTGACATTGGGTACTGTTGGTGGTTGAACATTTGGAGGTGGGTTGAGAGTAGAATTGCCGGCGAACAACGAAGCAAAAAGTTCAGCCTTGCCCAGGGCGGTAGAAACAATTTCATCCCCTGACACAAGAGGTGGGAACATGCTTTTGCAGAAATTATTCCCAATAGATTTAGCAAGAGACCAGAAGGGTTTGCCGCCGTTGGAGCTTAAGAGGACTTTGTTTTTGATGTGGTTATTAAACGAGTTTTTTTCCTCAGAAAGAATGCGAACATAACGGTTTCTTGCGTCGTTAAATGCTTGACGGTTTTCTTTGAGATTTCCAAGTCTGTGTCACAGGATTTAGAGAACCAGGGCTTTTGAGTGGCTGAAGAGGTTTTCTGTGTACGTGGAATAAATAATTCCATGTCAGCTTGGATAATTTCGGTGACGTTTTGTAAGATATCAGAGGGGTCAGAATGAGAGAAGCAGACAGACGCCCATGGAAATGAGGAAAAGTAATCCCGCATTTCGTCCTAGTTTGCGGAGTTGTAGTTCCAAGCGATACACGGGTGTGATGACTGTGCGACTTCGGGTTGCATTGCGCAGGAAGCAGTGACGATGCCGTGGTCTGAGCGACCAAGGGGGGCGGTGACTGATATCTTATAGCATTCAGGTTTTGTAGTAAGAAGGAGATCCAAGGGATTTGAGCTATGTGTTGGGATACGAGGAAAGTAAGTAGGTTGCTGAACCATATTGGCTAAAGAATTGCTGACTGCAAAGGCCTCCGCTACTCTCCCTTGTGGATCGGTTTTTGAAGACCCTAGCCATTCCTTATTATGGACATTGAAGTCACCAAGAATAGTGACCTCGGAGGAAGGATATTCAGAAATCAGATAGTCGGTTTTTTCAGAAAGGTAGTCAAAGAGCTGGACAAAGTTGTTGTCAGAAGGTAACCAGTAATTGCAACAGATAAATTTAGTTGCAGCCCTGAGTGTGTGTGTGTTTTTTTCTTTAACGTCGGCCTATTTCCGCGACTATGGCCAATCACCGACGCCACGGAGCAGTTTCACCTCACTATTCTGGAAATTTTGCGGAACCCCTGCCTTTTTGTAAGGAGGGTACGGATATTTAACGTGCCCAACATCGCATGGACACGGGACCGACGGCTTTACGCCCCCTCCGAAGGGCGGAACGTGCATACATTCAACTTGCTCAAATACAATGCCAGAACCTCGGTTGATGTTAATTTTACAGTTTGCATTGAAAAGGAGTACCCTGGGATCGAACCCAGTACCCTTCGATTCAGAGGCTCACGTTCCTACCCCTGAATCACGCAGGTTCTAAGTTGCAGCCATGAGAGAGAGTTTTATCCATAGTATGTCTTTTCGTCCAGCTTCTAAATTGGGCAGTCTGGTGTAGGGTAGATTGCTGCGGACGTATGTGCACACGCCTCCATGCAATGGAAAGGAAGTAAGGAGCTCATACCCCGGGAAATTAAGGTGATTAGTAGCTGTTTTGGCACTGATTTGGGTTTCGGTGAGGAAGAGGAGTTGGGGCCTGTTAGTCTGGAAGAAATGGTGGACGGAGTTCAGGTTAGAATTTAGGCCACATATATTCGAAAAGGATATGTTAAATCTTGATGTTGGCGCCCCCTGTACACCCCTCTCCCGGAGATCCGAATGGAGTGGTATTTTATCTCCGGAATCATTTATACAAGGAGAAGCCATCATCATTTTTGCTTATAAGGGAAACCGACTCATACACCAGAACCGGCAACGTCCGTTGGGACTTCACCGGCCCCTTGATGCAAGGGGTGGTACCTCCTCGGGCGTGAAAAAAATCCTTTACTATTACGTAAAGGAAAATTCCACTACCACCTGCTATGGATTGGATTGGATAAATGTCTACCCCTTTAAAAATAAGATTAATAAAGGGACTATCAATTGTCCAAGAGTTATGCTTTTCGACATAGTAGGAGGATACAAACATTATAATTTTGCATCCATGCCTATTGTCGGCCTTATTATAATAATCAGGTACTGGAAAATACTTCTTTTTCCAGTTCTTTTATAATGAGGTCCCACGATACGGTGTTCGTGTCATCGTTTGTCACAAGGACGCATCATAGAGCTTTATTCATTCGCTTTTGATACCTTTTCGATTGCTTGTGACGTTGAGCATCCTCTTTTAAGCCGAACTGTAAAATCGACAGTCCTCCTTTTCCTTAACCTCGCGTTCAAGCCTGTTCCTAACTAAAATTTCGAACAGTTTGCTTAAGGTGTTAAGCAAGCATTTAGATCTGTAGCCTGAAGAGGTACCCGGTATATTGTTTTTACCCTTTAGCAGAATGATAAGCCTGGCTACTTTCCAGTCTTCTGGAAATTTAAGAGACCGCAAAAGTTGGTTCATGATACCCAGAATCCACTCCGGAGCCACTTTCATTGCCTACTTTACGGCTTCATGTGGGATTCCATCTAGAGCTGGTGCCCTCGTGCTCTTCAGATTTGTAGCGGCTTTCCGTAATTCTTCGATCGTGAATGGTTTTACCTCGATGCCTGTCGTTTGTGGTCGCCGTTTAATATTCATTTGCGGGAACAGTTGTCTGGCAATTGCCAGTATTTTTGTGGTAGTCAATTCCACAGGCATTGGGTTTGTATACATTTTGCCACGATTTTATACACATGGTTCCATACGTCCCGTTCAGTTTATCGAATAGATTTTGCCAGTGTCTTTTTTTCGATATCTTGACGAGGTTTCTGTTTACACACCTTGTATTCTTGTAATGCGTCATTTACAGCGCGGTTCATAATTTAAACCCTTCTGCCCTATATGTGTGCTTTTGTCATCGCTCTCCTCTTGTCGATGAATAACTTTCTTTGTTGTTCGATGTCACTGTTCCACTAGTAGGGCACTATAGCCTTCTTGTTTCTCTGATGTATCTAACTGGTGGTGCAATTCTCCTTGTGTATCTTGGTGCATGTATACACGTTTTCCTCGGCTTTTCTTAATCTCTCCCCTGTGATCCACTCGAGTGCAGCTCTAAACAGCTCGCAATCATACTCCACCTTATTTGTTTCCATGTTTGCATCTTCTTTTGTCCTGGACCCGCTGACTTCGAAGTATATAAATCGTTGGTCGCTGAGAGATTCCTCATTCATAACGTGCCAGTTTATTATTTTTTAGCGATTTTCTGTGTGGATTATGTTATTTTAATAAACGACCCACTGGTGCCCCGCGAGAACGTCGGTTTCCCTTCTTTATTTGGGTCAATTATATCCCTCGTCGCCAATTAATCTGCCAGGTATTCCCCCTCTTATCTGTTGTAAGTGATCCCCATTATGTAGACTTTGCATTCAGATCGCCAAGGATCATAATTTCTGTTGCTGCGTCTTTGTTGTGCAGCATTATATCGATATCACTTATATATTGCTTTGTCGTTATATTTGCAGCAGTATAGTGTGATTTTATTCAGTTTGATTTTTAGATATCCTTCCTCCTGTCTAATGTTAGATACTTCCAACCTCCTATTTCGAAAGAGCACAGCCACATTTCCTCTCTTATCCTTTGTCCATCTGCTCTCTTCTACTCTATTTTTGTTGGGCTCGGCTGCTTGCTTTTAATATGTCTGTATCTCTTTCCATGGCTACTGCAAGGACTGCGTCATGGCTACTGCCAGATCTCACTTGTATACACTTTATTGTTATTTCTTGCATCTTTATTGTTTAACCATGTTGTTGTACCTTGCATGCTCAAAGATATTGCTTGACCTCCTGCTCGATATATAACCTCTGTAATGACAGAATCTGATTGAATCTGCCCTGTGGCCATCCTTGTCGCATGGCAATGCGCTACTGTTGCAGTTATTTGCCCGATTTCTAGGCAATTGAAGCACCTCGTGTCTCTAACTATCTCTCTCACTCGGCAACTTATCCACCCCATTTTGATTACTCTTTTTTTTTAAGATTGGTGTAGTCACAGCCTTGCTAACCGCTGTCACGGACACTTGGTTACCGTTTATTGAGGGTACGAGTTCGGCAACCGTAACTTCGCCCCCTTGCTTATTTCAGTCTTAATTACTTGTACGAAAAATGTGTCGAGGGCCAAACAGAATATATACAAAGCATAACTAGAAGTACTCGTGGGAGAGACGAGACCGAAAAGAGAACAACATATCTGCTCTCTTATAATAGAGACCCAAGAGAAGTGAACGACATGAGGGAGGTCTATAAACTGATAAAATTATTGCGCCAAATTCTACGTTCAAGGAACGCCCGACAGAGTTGTGTCCTAGTGGCATCAGAAATGCTGAATAAAGACTACGTAAGGAAGATAACGGAGTTTGTGATGTACAACAGTGGCACACGCTTTGAGCATACAATTACAAAGACAAAGAAAAATCCAAGGTAAAGACCGCCCGGGCAGGTGGAAAACGTAATCGTTAATGCGGGGATAAAAATTATGCACATCTGGCAGGCATTCCCCTATCCGCCACTCGGGGAGGCGCCCGATAGGAAATTGACAACTCCACGCGGGAGCAGTAGTAGTAGATTTAATTGCATTTGGGACCTAATTATTGTAATTATTTTAAAATACTATAACTAGATAATAATGTATCCACGAATATTCAAGGTAATATTACTTTGTTAATATTTCAAGGCTTGTCTTTGGTGCAATATAGAAACGATTTTTGTTTATAATATCTACAAGCAATGTAATCCAGCAGACATCATGTTTGTATAATGTTGTTATTTTTAGGCCAAGATAACAAGTCATTAACCATTTGACATAAAATTCCTTGACTTGTTGATAATTGAAATATTAAAAATTATTGTCACTAAGTGGTGAATATTGTGATGACATACTTTTATTTCGACTGCTACATAGTTGAGTGAACCTTATATTTTTAAACAACGAAATATGTATTTGTTAGTAAACAAAAGGTTGCAGATGTAATTTTTGGTTTGTAGTCTGTCCTAGTTTTTTATCACACACTGACAAAACTAAGCGTATATAAAGTCTCTGCAAAGCGGTGCCTTGATTTTTCTTGAAGCAATTTAATGCTATTTGCAAAGAAGGTAATTTTCCACTCTTGTTATTGTTTATCGCCATTTGCTTTAGAAACGTATCAGTACACAGGTGTCCCTCAAATATAAGGAGAGCGCCCTACCATAGATTATTTAGCCAAAAATATCATGATATAAGCTGACTAATATTTATAAATGCACACGTTCTAAGTTACAGCCCCAAAAATGTGGCCACTCAAACATACAATAACATTTTTTCAAAATAACTAATAACTAAAAACGTCGAATTTTGACGATGTATCTGTACTTTAATACAAATAATCTACGTAAATAAAAAAGATTCATAAAATTAATATTTTTGATTTAGTAAAATAAAATTACTACAAAAAGAGAAGTAAAATATAAGATCTTTACATAAATCTTTACTAGCCAATTACACAATCAGTCGTAAAAATAAAACAAATCGGAACTCTAAAACCTGCCTTTTCATACGGTTTATGCATTGGCGGTGTTTGTAGGCATGCAGCACAGTAGGGGGAAAACCCCACGACCACAGTCAAAAACACGGCGGAGTGTAATCTGAGAAATATATAGTGATAGATAACTACAGGGGACGGGGTGTACCGAAAAAAGAGCATGTAACATAGCAACTAAAAAAATTGAAAAATTGTGGAAAAGATAATTCTTTACTTACCGCACCAGGCCAGTGAAGAAGTTTAAATGTCAATAACTCAGCAAAGACAAGGAAGCAATAAATAAAAATAGTGTCAGGGTATATATAAGATGCCAAACTTTATTGTCAGCAGTCGATTTATCTAAAACTTTCCGTGTACTAAATTGCAAAATGACCTGTTATCTTGTATAAATATTTTAAAGTAATTTGCACTATAAATTCCCAGTCTGTAATTAAGTTAATTTTAACAAATATCAAAAAAGAAGAACGAATCACAATGGATGATCGGTTTAAATAGTTTTTGTTTTTCTATAGGTAACGACACTAGCTGAAATTCAGAATTTAATGAAATTAATTTAATAGTAGAACAAAATTCTTAATTTGGTATGTCAAAATTCAAGTAACCAATGTCGCCCTCAAAATATTAGTTACAATATTTGGATACCACCTACTAAAATTGCATCTTGGCCAAGCACAAGTTTGAAATTTATTTGTCATGGTGTCATGTATAATTATCAATAAATATTAATTGTTGATAAATATGATCATTACGTAATCTAACCTAGAAATATACATTATATCTTATACGAAATTCATTCATGGAATATTTACTTACCATGTTTATGTCTCCGAATTAGCAAAACAACGATATTCTACGGTATCAAACGAACTACTTAATGATATAAAATAACATTTTTCTTCGATTAAACCGTTGACATTTGCCGATTGGTGACTGACATTGACAGATTTTCACTGCCAGAAGAGCAAATGAGAGCAGAACAGAGTTGACAATTGGTATAAATAGAACTGAGCGCAGGGCTTTCACTAATTCCCGAACCCCACGTGACCGCTTAAATTAGGCAACCCGGCATACATGGTTGTACAACCTGAATTAATGAAAGCCCTAAGATTCCAGTGTTGTCTCACATTTCCTTTGGTGTTTTATAAAAAATATAAAATTTATAATAAGTTGAAACAGTAAATGTCTAAAATGTATTTATTATTTACATAATAAAATATTACTTTTATTTTGTATAGATATCAAAATTTTGTAATGTACGTAAACAAATTGAGGTCCGATTATTTAAACTTCTAATTTACGGTTTTAGGAATGTGTATTGTGTAACATGTAACAAATATGTACCTGCTTGGGCAGATTACCGACGAACAGATTTGGTAGGGCTTCTTTCCATGCGATGTCGAATATCGTCAACAACATAACCTTAACATACCTACACTTTTAACTTACGTAAAAACGCAATGAAAATGCTAAGTTTTGATAAAAACTGTTTATTTTTATTGTCCAACAGATAGAAAATTATTTGAAGAAGGTAAACACTGGTCGAACTTGGAAAATGCACAATATACATACAAAATAACCGTCAAAAGGGAATTGAGCGCCAATGGACTGAAGTGTCAATTGTCAATTGATTTAGTAACTTTAGGGTCCCTAGTCTAGTGGTTTTTTTGGTTACTTTTTGACTGACAACTCATAAAATCATATTCCACTAAGAGAGAGACAGAATCCGGTCACGTGGAGTTCGGAAATTAATGAAAGCCCTGTATATTATGTTAAAGTATTATAAGGAATTGGTCATTCAGAAGTTATGGGTATTAACTGCCGTTATTGATGTAATAAACAATGTTATTTTATTTCATCTGAAAACCCGGCTCATTTATATTTAATTTTTACTGACTGCTGTGTCCTTGATCTTGAATTGACATTGAATTTCTCTACTCTGAAGTAAAAAAGATTTACACTCTAACCATCCTTGACAAAGTTGAATGTGCGAAGTGCCTTATGGAATTTTAACTGATGTTGTAGATTGTTTATTTTTTTACAAAATTTTGTTTCCAAATATATATATATATATATATATATATATATATATATATATATATATATATATATATATATATATATATATATATATATATATATATATATAGTAACCCATTAGAAAGCGGGACGCCCTCATAATATAAATAAATTTGGGAGGGGAAGAAACTTACTTTGGAGCCAAGCGGCATCCCATTTTCTTAACAGACAAGGCCTACTAGATCACTTTTAGAGGCTGAAAATTTCAAAAACCATATTAGCGACTTTGTCAGAAAAGAATCTGCGGACGCCACTAAATTTAAACTCCGCTAATATGGGTATTTACCAAGTTTCATGGAAAAATATTGGATACTAATGATTCTAGGACCAAATGGCAAATCGGGCTGTGGATTATGAATTTAAACTTCTTATCCAGTAACCCATGTGATAACAAATGAACGTTTTTAATTCAGGTGTAATTTTTTTTAATTTGGTCTAATAAAAGATACGCATTACTTTTATGAAATACAAATTTATGACTATTTTCTTAATATCGCTCAAATTTGTAATAAAATAGCAAGAAAATATGAACACAATAAAAAATCACACAATAAATTTTCATGACAGATGCATTCTCTTTAAATTCTGGATTTTTCAACTAAACCTCCATTTATTTCAATACATTTATTGTATCGTCTTTCAATGTTTGCCATAACATTAGACAATTGGTTTGGTGTAATCTCTGCGAGTGCCTGTCTTATCCTTATTTACGCAGTTCTCCTCCATTGGTTGGACGGGTATTGTAGACTTTTTCTTTAATAAACCCCCATAGAAAAAATACCAATATTATGAATAACTGTGGGGTAGACTTTTTAAAAGTTTGTCTGATAGCAGTCTAAAGGATATTAAGTAAATTGTAATTGACGTGACGACTATTTGAAATATTTCGACAATATAATACATTTTTTTATTACGCTATACAATTTCTCTTATAAACTGCTTACTGTTAAATGTTGTGGTTCAATACAACCGTTGTGGTTTATTTGTTATCACATTGATTACAGGATAAGAAGCCTAAATTCATAATGTGCAACTTCAGTCATTTAGGCGTAGAATAATTGATATCCAATATTTTTTCATTTCCCGAATATTCCCGAAAAAGTTAGTCCGAATTTCCCCGGCAACGAACCTCTTCAGACTATTTACACACCTTCTAAAATATAATTATCTGCAAAAAGCCTTTTGAAAAAATCCAACAAAAAAAATGTTTGCATTAAAATTTGCAAACAATTTCCTTAGCGAAAATTGCAATTTCCTTTACTAAAATTGGTTAAAGTAATGTTACACGAAAATTATGTCTTTTTACGAAAATTTGCTAACCAAATACTTTTCACGAACATAACAAATAATTATTTTTTTTACAATAACTAACACATTTATTATTTCTAACAGTTCACAAAATGATTTGTGCAAAAACACAAAAATTATTTTACATAATATTTTTACATGAAAATTTAGTAAAAAAAAATCATAATATTCAAATTACATATACGTCTAATATGTATCTAAATTTTGGGGTTTAATTCACATTTATAATGTGAAGCCGCGTACCAAAATTGGTTGCCATAGATTTCTTATTTCCAGAGGTATCAAAAATGTTCGGAAGAAAACCTAAAAAAAATTTCCAGAAAAACTGATACGATTTTCCTCACGGACTTAACCAAGCCACTTGTAAAAGTAAGGTACTTTATAAATATGATCAAAGTCGGCCTATTATCGATGTGTGATATATGTATATGTATATGTATATATATATATATATATATATATATATATATATATATATATATATATATATATATATATATATATATATATATATATATATATATATATATATGAAGATATGTTCTAGGGGGCCCGGTTCGCGCTAATTTGCAGACATTTTTTCCAAATCCAGAAGTCGCAATCTCCTTATATTAGCAAATTTTTTAAATAAAATTCACTAAAAAAAACCCAATTCCAGAATGACTATGGAAACAAAATAAAAACCACAAAGATAAAATATTATGTTTAGTGAAATTTTACTAAAATCCTGAAGTGTTACGTTCAATTACTTCATTAAATTTGTAATTACTTTGTTAGGCACTGAAAACTAAAGTTTAATATTCAGTATAAACGTAAGTACGCGTCCATATATGCACATCTGTTCGACCAGTAATATGTGTGTTACATTGAAATATTAATATATTAAATAATTATTTATATATATATATATATATATATATATATATATATATATATATATATATATATATATATATATATATATATATATATATATATATATATATATATATATGCGTGTGTGTGTGTGTGTATTTATATACATATATGTCACAGCGATAACTCAAAATATAATGGTCCGATTTTGATAAAATTTAGAATGTGCCTTCCCTTAGTATATGTCTTGGATAAATTGTCTTAGCCAGGAAAATATAACTAGGTTTTCCAGGAAAATTAAATTCTTTTGGAAACAATGTTTATCTAAAAAAATAAATAAAAAGAACCTATGGTAGCCAAATTTAGTACGTAAGTTTACGGTATTAAAAGGACACAATGTGCCAAACATTTGGTGTCCGATCATTTCTATGAAATTTCACTACCGCAACGCACATGCTGTGCCCAGAATTTATCTTCATATAATATAACGATATAATTGAAATTACTGCCAATGCATTAGAAAAAGTGTGTATTTGAAATTCATTTCTGTAAATCTTTAAGTTAAATGAACGACAATGACGGCTGAAGCTGAAACGTAATGCTTTATAGAACACACTTCTTGCGAAATTTCTTGTACATAAGCCATACTAGTTTCACTCATATCAATTTTGACGTTTCGAATCGCTATTTTGACGTTTAAAGAAGAAAAACTATAGTGCTTATAACTTTGTTTTCTTTTTAATGCAGAGATCCAAAATTTGGTAAATGGTTTGCTCTTTATGGTGCAAACTCGCGCACAAAATTTGGTTGCCATAGCTTTGCTATTTCCGTAGATATAAAAAAAAAATTAAAGAAAACATGGAATTTTCCAGGAAAAACCAGTCCAATTTTCCTGGCTAACGAACTTTTCCAAGCAAGTTGCGAAAGGAAGGCACTCACCAAATTTTATCAAAATCTGCACATTATTTTTTGAGTTATCAGTGTGTATGTAAACATATAAACATATAAAATCCAAAACTGACATTGGATTTGAGTTTCATGGGTCCTAGTTTGCGCTCATTTGAAGATTTTTTTTTAAGAAAATTCAATAAAAAAATTAAGAAAATGTACAGATATCTATGAACTAAAACTCTAGCAGCGCCAACATATAGCACTAAAATAGAATACTAGGACTCACCTTTAGAAAGCTTGGTTTTCTCCATATTTATGTTTTACTAAATTTACTGAACATAAGCCATATTAATTAACACACTGATTGTTAAACGCTGCTATTTCAAGACTAAAAAAATCACTGTCACTTATCACATTATCTCCCATTGTTTGCATATATTAGTGTAAAGTAAAATAATTTTTAATTGCTACACATGCTCTTGAGAGTCTAATTGTATATTCTTGTCATAGTTTAGATTAAATTATTATTTATTTTTATCAGAAACAATTGACAATTATACTTATGCTAAGCATACACATACATTTGACGGATTTACTTGTGTGTACTGTAAGTTTATTAGTGATAATAAGGAGAACAATGCACTTCACAAATTCTTTATGTATTTCTGTATCCATAAATAAGATTATCTATATTTCCGAAGAAGATGCGATGTAGTCCAAGAGATAGGCTTATCTAAATATAAAATTATTCAGCACATAATGTAATAAGTAGCTGTAGGCAACAACTTCACTTAACGGACTAATAACCTAAAAATTTTATCAAGTTACAAATTGCTGGGCTCATTTGTTCAGTATCACCTTTTTGGAAAATTTAACCTGAGTACTAATTATATTTCAAAAATCGTATAGGTAATGTGAGGTGATAACAGGTAGCAGTGATAACGTAAATCGTTTTCTTTTAATGCATTACAGCACACTTTGCGATTTATATAGGCATGTGTATGTGTAAGGTGTAGTACATTATCATGTATTTTATAACAAACCATAATGAGTGAAGACTGGAACCTGTGTCGAACAGTGATAAGTACAATTTGGAGAACCAAATTCATCGCAATACAGTTTTAGACCTGACGATCGTCTCGCTAACAAAGTTGGCGTCATCAGAGGGATGAATAAACTAAGCGAATAAATACTAGAACTACTATTTATATGTAAGTTGCCAAGCAATTTCGAACAGCGTCCTCTAGGAATGTATACAAACAGACCCCCACTCTTGATCCCTATCATTAAAACTGCATACCTGCCTTGGTTATACTGTGCGTCGTTATCCAATATTCCTTCTAAGAAGGACACGCTGGTTATTAAGAACTGTTCGAACAGTGGACTACATAGAACCGAACCTACTCTATGTATCGAAATATTTTTGTTGAAATTTTTAACGATATATATATACTTTCGTAAGCATTTAACTATCACGACTGCCTGATTTTTGATTAAGTTGAGATTTTATTTATCTACATCATGATTATAATATAACTACAAATATGCTGAGCAATACATGATTTATTAATAATGGCATATCTTATTGCGCTAAATGTTCTTTAAATAAATATTTAAATTTAAATAAATTCAATAACTCTTTTAGTTTTCCAAACATATTTAAGATCACAATCCTTGCAACCTATCTCATAGATTTCCGACACTTCTGTGGTTCTTTTGTTTGCTTTGGGTTACCTAGCAAATTTTTAAAAGTATTTTTTGTAGAAAATGTTAGCTGCAAATTGGCAATTTCTTAAAAATGCTAAAACCTCTCGTAATTTGCGGTTAAAATGATAAACAGACAACGGTTTGGTCTGGTTTATCTTTTCTGAAAGTCGTAGATTCCGCTAGCATTTTCTTTCTTTTATGTTTATTGACTAGTTTCTCCACTAAGCAGGCAGCGTAACATAATCCTTAGCTACATTTTTAAATATATTCGAGTTCTCTGTTGTATCTTTTTTTATTTAGGGGAAACTGTATTAATATATAAACTAGAAAATACAAACTAGCTATTTTTTGTGGAAAACCACGATGTGAGTTAATCGAAATGTAATTCACAGTAGTGGTTTCCTTTCTGTGGATGTCAAATTCTAAAGTGTCTCTATTTTTTATGACTAGTACATCAAGAAAAGGTAATTTGTTTTTAATTTCTATTCCATGCTTAAATTTAATGTAGTCATTTACCGTTTAATTTGGCAATAAAATCCTCCACTTCGCATACATTGAGGCGGTTCTAAACCTTACTTTGCTTTTAGTGAATTTTATTTAAAGAAATCATCCCGATTTTTGAATTTTGAAAAAATTCTTCAAATGACCGCAAACTAGGCACCATGGAACCTAGGGTCAATTTCAATTTATATATATATATATATATATATATATATATATATATATATATATATATATATATATATATATATATATATATATATATATATATATATTGGTATCACACCGATAACTCAAACAATAATAATTCGATTTTGATCAAATTTGACAGATACCTTCCTTTTGCAAGTGGCTTGGTTTGTTAGTTAGGAAAATCGGCCCAGGTTTTTACGGAAAATTTTGTGTTTCCTTTCGAAATAAATTTATATCTCCGGAAATAACAAAGTAAGGGCAACCAAATTCAATAAACTGGTTTTTGTCATAAAGTATATTCTGTGCACCAAAATTCAGATATCTAGCTGAGAAGACAAGAAAGGTAGAGGTAAATTAATTTTTAATTAATTAATCACAATTTTTGATGTGTGCCAAAAACGTAAAAAGTAGCAAAACAATTGAAGTAACTAAAAAATGATGAACGATATATTTGTTGTTTTACCTCACAAACATGCGTCATAATTCGATGGAAAATACAAAAATGGAATAACATAAACGGTGTTCTATTAAAAAAAGAAAGTGTGTATCACCAACGACTTATGGGCTACCTGTGATTGTCAAAATAGCTTTATAAGATGCAGCTCGAAACATCATATAATTAAGGCATACAATTACATACTATTACAAATTTTGACGTATCAAATCGAGACTTTGACGTTTTAAGAAGAAAAATTATAAAATTTTCAAAATATTTTCTGCTACTTCTTGACCTTTTTTTTCGTCCAGAAAACTTAACCGTTGTATGTAATATTCAATTGGTTTTGTTAATAACACAAAAGATTTTGTTCTTGTGCTTTTCTCTAATTACCAGCGGCACTTAATTTTTTTTCTTTAAATACCTATAACTTGTTTCCTTTTAACTTAGAGATCTGAATTTTGTCGTGCAGGATAAGTTTGATGGTAGAAACATAGATGCCAAATCTGGTTGCCATAGCTCTGTTATATTCCGAGATACAACAATTTTTCGCAAGAAAACCCAAAATTTTCCCGGGAAAACTGGCCCGATTTTCCTGGATAACGAACATATCCAAGCCACTTGCAAAAGGAAGGTACGTACCAATTTTCATCAAAATCAACTCAATACTTTTTGGGGTATCGGTACGATATATATATATATATATATATATATATATATATATATATATATATATATATATATATATATATATATATATATATATATACATATATATATATATATATATATATATATATATATATATATATATATATATATATATATATATATATATATATATATATATATATATATATATATATATATATAGTATACTTTCCATTATCCAGGCTAATGGGGGTATCGGCAACACAGATAATTGAAAAACACGGATAATACAAAAATAGTAATAATAATACTATTATATATATATATAAACACAGATCTCTTTTTTAGTGATTTTTTCTCTTACTGCCAACGTATCAGCGAAAGGGTTTATTTGAAATGAATTTTCTGCAGATATTTTAGTAAACTGAAGGACAATAAAGCTAAAACTTTGGGTTTTGTAAAACACATTTCTTGCCACATTTTTTCTACAACACCCGTATTCGTTTTAGGTTCTAGAAGTTACCAACCATAAACTCTATAAACTAAAACTGGTGCCAACGCAGAGAAAGGCTCTGTTTATAATGATTTTTCTAAAAATATTTTAGTAAAATTAAGGACAATGACGGTTGAAGCTGAAACTTAAGGTTTTGTAAAACGCACTGCTTGCCACATTTTCTCTACATAATCTGCATTTGTTCCAGGTTATTTTCCTAAAATTTGCCGTTAAAAATCACGATCTTGACGTTTTAGGAAAAACCAAAACATTTTCAAACTAATTTTTCTGCTACTTCTCGACCTATTTGATAAAAAGACATACTCTTTGTCTGACATATTCTATACATTTTGTTATAGCCACAAAATATTTTGGTTTGTGCATTTCTCTGGTCATTATCGGTTGAGTAGAAGAACAGAAGTATTTCTGAACTCTGCCGTTTGACATGTAACTTAATTGTCAATAAAAGCATGTTATTATTATTAACATATAAAAATTCTAACTGGTCCTGGATATGGCTATTAGGGCGCCTAGTTAAAGACTTTTTTCGAAGTTCAAAAGTCGAGATCTCCCAATTAGTGAATTCTCTTGCGAAAATACACTAATAAACGGATATATCAGCATGAATCAATAGTATACTTACTACAACTATTGCTTCCACATCGTCACAACGTTTGTAGGCAAAAATTTCAACGTTTTTCTTTCTAGTTTTAACGTCGTAGAATATGTCAAAAGCTATAGAAGACATGAGTTGCGAACGAATTTTTTTGTGTCTGTCAGTCTGTCGGTCTGTCGGTCTGTCGGTTTGTCGGTTTGTCGGTCTATCGGTCTGTCGGTCTGTCCGTCTGTCTATCCGTCGGTCAGTCGGTCTATCGGTTTGTCGGTTTGGCGGTCTGTCGTCTGTATGTCTCTGTCTGTTTGTAGCCACGATGACTTTAGAATGAATTGAGATATCGTCGCCAAATTTGGCATACAGTTAGCACGGTTCGGATTGTTTTAGAGTAAAATCGCTCTACGAGAGTAGGGGGTGAATGAGCGATGATTTGGAGAAAATTTACATTTTTTCGTTAAAACCCGAGTAATATAACGTCTCGTGGTTTGTTTATTAGAAAACTTTGAATTTCATCGAGCACATGGAGTTTGGTATTATGTGCTAAAATTAAATTGGGGGTTGAATATGCGGCGATGGAATATAGGTGACAGAAGTTTCGAATTTTTTTTTTCTAAAGCGGCCTAAAAGGTCTCAAAACATATAGAAAACTTGATTCCAGAACAAAAATGTTGTTGTCTGTCGGGCGGTCGGTCTGTCGTCCTGTACGTCTGTCTGTTAGTAGGCCAAATAACTTTCGAACGAATTGAGATATCATCTTCAAAATTTGGTAACTAGTTAGTACCTGACAAAATAAATCTTTGAATTGTTTTGGGTAAGATCGAATCAGGAGGTGGCGGATAAATGACAGCTGATTTGGTGAAAATTTACATTTCTTCGTTAAAACTCGAGTAGTATATCGTTTCAGAAGTTTATGGGTACCAGAATACGAATACTTTCTTTGTGGTCAAGTCTGTGACCCTAAATTCATTTCACGAGAATGTCTTTCTGCTAAGAGTAGACTAACACAGCTATGTGTAAGTTATGATGCAATTCTCGGCATTACCTCTAATACCGTATACGTATTGCCTGATATATTTAATTAAACAGTTCTATTTTATGCATTCGTCAAAAAAAGCTTATTGCTGTTTGCCTGTTGTAACATGCATATTATTTTCTGGTAAATTGTTTTGAAATTAATTTATTTTAGAATACATGCTACAAATATTAACCACCACCAGTTAGCCATTTGGCGAACAATTATGTTATTTATTTTGTGTCGGTTGATACGATTTCTTAACTGAATGTTTTGGAATGTAAATGTATTTCATAATAAATGAAAGTATTCCTTTAGCTATCTTATGACTAGGATATTAAGATAATTACTAGGTCGTTTATGAATTTTCTAGGTAACCATACATTTCTGGCAAACATTATAAGGGTCAAGTTATTCAAAATATTATTGTGAAATACACTCAGAGTAGGTATAGATGATTCGTTCTGAGCCCACCTCCCACCGTCCGCTAGACTGGGAGGTGTGAGGCGGAAGATGGTTGTATAACTGTATAGATTGTGGCGTAATCTACAAACTGAGATGACGTTATCCAAGATGGCGTCCAATATGGCTGACCGAAACTGAAAAACCTGAGAAATTTAAAACTTTAAACGGTAAAAAATATGACTGTTAGCGCAGGCGCAAACCCAACTTTTTAGTTTTTGGTTTACACCTTATGTGTGAGGTGTCATTTTATTCCGTTCTGTGAGGAGAATTCAAAAATAGCATATGCGCATGCGCAAACGCCACTTTTTTGTTTTTAGCCTAAGCCCTATGCGTGGGGTGTCATTTTACTCGGAAGTTGAAATTAAGAATATGCGACTGCCAGGCATGTTAAATATACTTCTCACATGTGGCAACATGGCAACACGGCAACCTTCAACAGGTCACAGCTGCAAAACAGTAAAGGTATATCAATCTCAGATGACTCTGTTACTTTTTATTTAACCGGAGATGCAGTTCAACATCTAGTATTTCTGGTTCAAATCATCAACGAAAGGCTGAAGTTTCTAACTGGTTTGAACTTTGATATTCGACTTAATAATTTCCTCTATTGTGTTGCTGATGTTCTCAAATGTGTTAATAAGAAGGGGCTATTATGTGACGAGGAGGTTATAAAGCTTATAAAAGTCACATTAAAGACTATGAATCATCATTCCGAGTTAGTATGTTAGAGTGCTTACACTTTACAAATAAGCAAGTACTTGATCGTTTCAAAGAAATACACACGATATACAATGACTCATCTTAAAGCAAGTTTAATCATCCTGACAGCATTATGTCAAAATGTGTTTTATATTTACAAACCGCCCAATGTAGACGAAGTACGAATCTGTTTCAACATCGACGACTATACAATAATGAACTTGTACCACTTGCAATGTACAACATGTCCAAAAGCAAGTCTAAAGTGGTGCAATACAAACTTTTGTTTCTGTTTGCTAATGGCAGCCGTGGTTAAGACATCTGATTGAAGAACTCTTGTATTAAATGATTCGTACCTGTTCACCTCAAATTATATTTCTGTGTTTATAGCAACTGGTTTTCTTATATGTCTTGCCATATTTATGTTGATGTACTTTTGTTTTAAATATAGTACAACACTTAAGGATATGTATCGTAAACGTGTTTGTTAATTAATATAAGCTAAACACATGTTTGTTAGTATATATAAACTAAACATATATGTTTTATTCATTAGTCAAGCACCTGTAGTATAGATGAGATACTGTGATTCATGCTCGTTACAAGTGAAAAAGACTGCATTTTCCTACCTTTATCGTATATACGAAAATGGTATTAAACAGTTTATGGAAAAATAAGACATAAAGTGTTTCATCTGATTGAAACTGCTTTAGGTAAACATAATCAAATTACAATGAATCTAGAATTGTTTGGTTTGTATGTGCTCCAAAGTCGAAATATAAAAGAAATAAAGTCATTCAATACTAAAAACAAACATGTTACAGTTTCAACTAATTTTGAAAATATATTTAAGAAATTCGTCGACGAGATTTACACAAAAGCGTTGGAGTTTGCAGAAGCCGAAAGCGGATATATGTTGGATTAACTAATGTGGTTGGAAATACATATTAATAAATACAACTTAAAAACGTAGTGGTATTAACATCTATAAATTGCTCAGTATACACTATTAGGGTTATTCAAAATTTAGTTGTCTTAGAGGTAAGATGTGCTTCAGTTAACTCTAACATATCCAAGTGATCAGTAGTGTCTAAAATGGCTACATTAAATGATGTGTTACCAGCAAATCAAAGACAACTTCTGGTATGGTCTATTTGGTGACTTTTAATTAATTATCGATAAGAGTACTGGTTATTTCAATGTAACTAAGCTGTGTAAAAATGGTGAGAAAAGATTGAGTCAGTGGTTGGAAGATAAGAAAACCAAAGAGTTGCCTATTACAGCAGTAAGTTTAGGGAACATTTGGACAGCCGGAATGCCGTCCGTCCAAATGTTCCAGCAGAGCCAGCTTACTTATCGCCTACAACTGCTACATACTCAATAAAAATGGATGGAGCTCAGACTGTAAATGACTTGATATGTGATACATATGTTTGCAAATATTTGATATTAAATTTGACTTGTTGGATATCGAATCATTTCTAAGAAAAGTGTAACCAAATTACTTTTTATTTTTTTGTAAGTGAATTTAACCAAAAATACAAGGACAACCTTAAAGAAATTGAAGTGAAATTAATAGAGAAAGATGATGAAGTGCAGCGCATGCGAGAAACAAACGCTAAAGTCACAGAACATCTTGAAGACATATCTCCAAAACCAAGCAACCCTGGAAAACTTTGTGTTTTTGGTTTACTTTCAAGACCTACCCATATCATGCTGTGAGAACTCAGAAGAAAAGTTTTAGAAGAGCTGTCAGGAACTTTAAAAATAAATATCCTGATTCCGAAATGGTTCTTAGCATGTTGTACGATCCAAATTCTATAAATCTCTTTAAGAGTAAAGACCGAAGTAAAATACCTTAAGACGAATAGAAACGATCTACAGATAGCACATGTGCCGCAGGAGAAGTTTATTCAGGATATTATTGATTTACGTCTTGCTTGCTGAGTTTAATTGTAATATATATGTCATAGAAAAAATGACAAAACAGTAATTTTAACAAAGACTTTTGTTCTAACTACATTAATACATTAAATATAAGCTTATTTAACATCATCTGCATTTATCCAAGAATTATGAGATTTATCAAAGCCCAACCATTTTTAATAGAGTTTCTGGCCTTTCTTCCCCACGATGCTTTCAACCTGATAGATGTCTGTTTGTTTAGTCTTTTGTAGTTCTTCCTCGTAGAACCCTTCACTGATTGGTTTTCCTTGCATGTCTTCAAGAAAGTATGTTACTGGATTTGTGAAATGGATACTAACAATCTTGAATAACTTTGTTGACCAGCGAGGTGTATACCCCCTTTTAAATTAAGCGTTTGCATTGCTTATGCGTACAATAAAACCCGCTTTGAATTTATTCTGATGAAACACTTTAAGATTTGAGTAGACTTGTTTGCCAATAGCTTTTGCATTTTATTTTTAACATCTTTAGGTTTTACACCAGTTGCTCTATGAATGGTTGAATTGTAGGCATCTGTAACATCAGGTTGTGTATTTAAACATTTCTGGGAACCAAACAAGTTGAAGTTTTTATATATCTTCTCTTTTAAGGTACGTATGACTCTTTCCACTATTTCAGCCTTCCTCACGCTCTAAGTGCTGTAGTGATTGATGTATTTTTTCATTAAGGTGTTAAATTTGGAGTTGCAAAACTCCTTACCAAGATCATACTTGATGTTGGTTGGAGTTGTACTATTAGCTAAAATGTCAGTCACAGATTTAATCACCTCCTCAACATTTTTAGATTTAAGACGAGTCCACGCATACTTTGAAAAACAATTTATAACCACTAAAATGTACTTGTAGCCAGAATTTTCGCGATGATAGTCTGTAAACTCAGCCAAGTCAATCTGCCACAAGTCATTTAAACCTTTAATTATGGTACGTCTACGTGTAACATTGATTCTTGCTGGCGTGTACAACTCATTTATTACTTGGTTTTTACCATCAGATGGATCATCTATTTTGCGCTTCATGGTGCTGATGGTTTTAGAAGTATCCACTTTTCATGTAAATCTTTTAGTTTGCCGTTTATTTTTTTCAGCTTCTTCTTCAGCTTGTTATTCTTTAACACAGCGATATCTTTTAAAACTTGAGCAGTTATGTTCTTAGCTACATTTTTCAATTTAGTTTCAAATTCGTTTTTTAAATCTTCCAACTCTGGTTTGTGTACAGCTTCAAGTAGTATGGCAATGATTCTTTGTGTTACCTCATCTATGTTCTTCTGATAGTCGTCTATCCATAAACAAATTATATATATATATATATATATATATATATATATATATATATATATATATATATATATATATATATATATATATATATATATATATATATCTGTGTGTGTGTGTGTGTGTGTGTGTGTAGGTTTACTAAGCAACAAGCTTTCTTCAGTTCTTCAACGATTGACTGAATTTAATTGTTATGAGCATTATTACCAGCAGCTTGAGAAGCCACTAAAAGTGTATAAACCAACTCATTTATGTCATCTCAATACACATATTCTATTTGTTTGTTATTTTGTTTCATATAGTTGTTAGGGCTGAGTTTTCTATCACTTACATTCTGAGTTTTAGGTTCAGTCTTCTGGTTTTCGTGAAGATGTGTGTCGTAACCAAAACCGTGAGGAGTTGAGGCTCTTCGCCCTAGTGGATTTATAATTGGTTTTATTAGTCAGGTATATTTCCAAGGTACAACCTTTGGTTTGTGCATTGGGATGGTAGTTAATTTTATGAACACTAGTAGATTACAGAATATCTCTATAGTGTTGTAGATCGTCATAAGTATACGCCTTAGGTCTTTTCATAAATATCAATTTTAGCAGACCTTGTGTTTGTGGATATCTTCTTTGACCCAGTTGAATGTCCTCATCAGTAAAGTCCATGTGTTTGTTGCCAAGACTCCAGTTACCAGTATCTTTAGCGTAGCGAGCACCATATCAGTGGTAGCAAGTCTCGGTGATTCAGTAAAATACTTGTCTACATAATATCGAACTCGTTCTGGATATTGTTCCAAGAATTCTTGATATGCTGGTGTGGTTGTGATAGTTTGCAGATCTGCCTCAAGCTCATAAAATGTTGGGATATTCTCATCGGAACTTGTCTGCACCCCTGGTTCGGCTTCAAAAACTACATGATCTTCAAGGAACACGACTTTCGGTCTCCTTTCTGGTATACCACCAACAGCTTCTTCTTTGATTTCTTCAGCCGTTGGCTGCAGTTTCAATGTTGATGTGTTTTAAGATATTTCACTTAGTGGCTCAACAATTGGTTTATATAAACGTTGCAGGGCTTCATCATTCTCAGCTCTGTCAAGCTTAAGCATTAAATGCTTTTTTCCTATGTTTTCAGCAAGCTGTAAAACGTTTTTCTTAATTTTTCTTTCTTGGTTTCCCATCAGCTCCATCTTGCAAAAGTTATTTGTTTCAAACAACCTGTTGACCTGATGAACTACTTGTTAGTTGGTGGTGCTAAGAGATACAAACTGTTTGGTGGTTTAAGGTGTACGAGCTTTGAATTAGTTGTATGTCTATCTATTTAGTGTTAGGTATCTATCACGACAGCTGGTAGACAGCTACCTGTCAGACAGCTACCTGTCAGACAGCTACCTGTCAGACAGCTTTCTGTCCTGTCAGACAGCTGCCTGTCCTGTAAGACAGCTGTCTGTCCTGATAGACAGCTCTCTGTTCTGTCTATCGTTGGTTGTAGTCAATTAGGTTATTATGTAGCTATCGAATCTTTTTCTATATCTCCCTCTGTGTGCATCGTTTTCTTTTACAATCACCAACACACCATACTTATTGTTTTTCCAACATTCGCAACATACATTTTTAAATTGTTTAAACTCTATATCTGTCGTTACATGGTCTCCGTAGATGTGTCTTAAATTGGTTTCGTCTTGTTTGAAGAGAATCAAAACATTAGCGTTATCACGTATTAGATGTTTTGGTATGCGCGTATATGGTTGACAGGTAGAATGAAGCAATATTCTTATGTCTTCCCATACTAAAGTATGCTTTCATTTTATCTTATTGGTCACAAGCTACATCATCAAATATAAACACAGAGTTATCCGAGGCAACTTCTAAATCAAATATTTCATCGTTTTCACTATATGGATCGTAACCAACATCTTTTGTAGCATCCAACACTTTTTGTAACATCTTGTATTTGGGTTGGTGCAAAGACTTTGAATATACATACACGTTATCAAACTTTAAACCGTTCGGTTCAAACAACAAACTCAGCATAACATTTGTTTTACCACACCCGCTGGGTCCACATATGATACATCTAACTGTATTTGGTAGGAAAGGACCATGCCTTCGTTGTTGTTCTGATGATTTATTAACAACATCGCCTATAATTGTAATAGGTAAAACAGAAGCGTGTTTGATGGTACACATCTTGACTTAAACTAAACTATATTTTTCGGTAAGTATAAAAAGTATATATATATATATATATATATATATATATATATATATATATATATATATATATATATATATATATATATAGGGTGTCTTATCCCTGGAACACTCACGTATATCCCGGAATGAGTCCCCGTTTCTAGAGATATGTAAGGTTTTAGGTCGTGCGTGCTTTTAAGACTGAAACTATGCCGGTATTAACTATAACTATATTGTAGAACTCTATAAATATAACAATGGTGTAGTAATCAATAACAAGTAATAGACTATCTTCTTTAGCTACGGGATCCATCTGTTATCGTCGTCGTGGATGTATGGCCTTGCACACCGTCGTTGAGTACCTCGGCGTCTCTAGGTACTCTCTCGTCGTACTACTCGCGCACTATGTTCACTCAAGCTCTCTTCACACTCTGACCGTCTCGTACGAACTAGTCATGTGTAACACCGTGTTGAATGACACTTTTGTGCTGACACCCTCTATATGTCATGGGTGTTTTTTAACAACATCCGTCATTGTAATGACACTGGCACACTATTAACTCCCTTGTCTCTCGACACACGCGCGTCATTCTGTAGCGCACGGACATCTATGCATATCGTTAGCGGCAGAACGTTTATGCACACAGTTGTTGAGATAAAATTAATTCCCACAACTCGGCTCTCCTGACCATCATCCGCCTCGGATGATGAACCATTGTCATCTGAACACATTTTGCGCCATGACTTCATATATTCGGAACATGTAGAAGTGTAGGTTGGACCCTCGTGGAGACCTTCTTTCTTGACATCGTAGGTATCGTTGGTCTTGACCTTCACGACTCTGTATGGACCTATGAACTTCGACTTCAACTTCGACCCTGGACAGAACTGGGTTCTTCGAATGACGACTAGATCATTTAACCCATAAGCGGCAGGTTTTCTTCTTCTCAGGTTATACGTTCTCTTATTTTCTTCCTGGACTTTGAGCAGTTGCTCCTTTGCTAATCTTCTCAATTGTTCCCTATCTTCTTGAAATTGGTTTTTCGCTTCTTCTTCGATGATTTTTCCTATCTTGATTTGAACTTTATCTTTCATCTTGACACCCATCAGCAATTCAAATGGCGTGGTTCCAATGCTTCTTTGGTAGGTGGAGTTTATAACTCTCTGGACACGATCTACGTAAAGGTACCATTTTGCTGGGTCTTCTAAGGATATCTTGGTTAGAACAGAAATAATAATAGAGTTAATTCGTTCTATCTGACCATTAGCTCTTGGTAGACCAGTAGTAATCTTATGATGCTTTACGTCATTCTCGTTACAGTAAGATTCGAATTCTTCAGAGGTAAAGGCTGTGCCTCTGTCGGAAATAATGTTAACAGGATTTCCGAAAGTCTTTCTTTGGATCTCGAGTTTGGCAATAACTTCTTTCGAGGAGGTGCTCTTCGTCGGATATAACCAGACAAACTTCGTAAATGAGTCAATTATGGCAAGAATATATTTGTAATTCTTGTTCGTAGAGTCAAGAGGACCGAGGTGATCAATATGGTATGTCTGTAAAGGAATGTCATCTTTCTTAAGTGGATGTAAAAATCCTTCCTGCTTTCCATGCTTTCTGTTAGATAAGATGCAAGGAATGCAATTTCTAATATACCTCTCGATCTTCTTCTTTACATTCGGTATGTAGTATTCTCTTTTTATTAAGTCTTCAGTTTTTCTGACTGCAAAGTGTCCTTCTTCGTGTGCTTCTTTAATTATCTCTTGTTGCATCTGCTTAGGAATTACAACTACTTCCCTTTCGTCTTCCATTTTGTAAAGTAAGTCGTTTTTCAAGATATAATCTTTATACGGCTTTTCTTTTAAAATTTCCTTGATTACCTTGATTTCGCCATCTTCTTCTTGACTATTTCGTATAGCTTGGGGAATGCTAGTACAAACCAACATAACGGGGTTTCTACTTAGAGCGTCTACATGCCTCATTCTGGTTCCTGATCGATGAACTACGGTACAATCGAAATCTTGAAGTAGTAAGGCCCATCTTGCAATCCTTGTTGATAAATCCCTCTTGCTCATAGTCTTCTCAAAGGCAGAGCAATCTGTCACAATATTGAAGCGTGTTCCAAGTAAGTATACTCTAAACTTCTTAAGTGCTTCGACTATTGCTAAAACTTCTAACTCATAGCTGCAATACTTCTTTTCGGCGTCCGATGTCTTCTTACTCATGTAGTAAATTGGATGCATCTGGTTATCTTCATAGGAACGTTGGAGAAGAACGGCTCCGTATCCTTCCATTGATGCGTCTGTATGCAATTCTGTCTCGGCATCTTGGCAGTAAATATTTAGCACTGGCTTCTTGGCTAATATCTGCTTGAGCTTCATAAATGCATCTTTTTCTTTGAACCCAAATTTAAAGGTACGATCCTTTTTCAAAAGATCGGTTAGCGACGATGCTATCACTGAAAATCCTGGAATGAATTTTCTAAAATAGCTGGCAAGTCCCAAAAAGCTTTGTACTTGCTTTGTCGTCCTTGGTTCTGGAAACTTGGTTACAGCGTTGGTCTTTAATTCTGAAGGGTAGAGCTTGGCTTCCTCTATCCTGTGACCTAAAAATTCGACAGTTCTTTTAATAAACTGACATTTTTTTTTATTAATCTCCAATCCATATTCTTCAGCGGTCTTGAAAACGATTTTTAATCTTTCCAATGCGTCTTCGTCATCCTTGGCTGAAATAATTAAATCGTCCATGTAGGGCAGTACAATTCCTTTGTTTACTAGATCTCTGAAAACTACGTCGATGTATCTCATAAATACGGATGGACTTATGCAAAGACCAAAGGGAACTTTCAGGAATCGATATTGACCTTGGTGCGTCACAAATGCCGTATACTTTCGGCTTTGTTCTTCTACGGGAACGTGAAAGAAACCATGCTTAAGATCAATTGTGCTAAAAACACGATCTTTTTGCAGCTTGTCTAGCTGATCTTCTATAAGCGGCAGCGGAAATCGGTCTTTCATTATCTTTTGGTTAATTCTTCTATAATCAATGCATACTCTTGGTGTCCCATCTTTTTTCTTGGTTACTACCACTTGGCTAGCATATTCAGAAGTGCAGGGTTCTACTACACCATCTCGAACCCATTCCTCAACTTGGTGATCAACAATCTCTCTTTCAAAAAATGGTAGTCTTCTAGGACTATTGTAGATCGGTTCTTCGTCTTTGACTAATATCTTTATCACAACGTTTGCAGTTTTGCATTTTCTTGGTTTATACGTCTTCACAATATGTTCAACTTCTTTTCTTATACGCGTCGGTACTTCATTTCCAATATCAACTTCATCAAGTACATCTACTTGCATTATTTCTTTAATGCCGTCGCCGTCGTCGATCTTCTTGATGGTCATCCCACTTGGATTAATCGTAAGTTCAACATGTTGGAGAAATTCATGACCTAGTATAGCAGGATTACTAGACATATATTCACCGTTGACAACATGCATCCTGGTATCAACCAGTACGTCATCTAAATCGATCTGACAGTTAAAATAGCCCAAAGGTTTCACTTTTGACTTACCGAAACCATTTAAAACTATTTTAGAATCATGCATAGTTGGTGCTCCAATACGTCGGTATACTTCTGACTCTATAAGGTTAACTTGGCTTCCGGTATCTACCAGACAAATAATATTTTCATTATTGATCCTTATAATTCTGTGCATTTTGCTCATCTTGATTACTTCAACGTTTTGCACATTCGACGTTGTGGGGTTGGTTGGAGAAGCGCCACTCTTTTTGTTTTGAGTTTGACATTCAAAAGATTTATGTCCAAACTTATTACATCTGAAACACTTGGTGCCTAGATTTTTAGATCTGCACTCATTCGACTTATGGCCTTGATTGCCACAATTAAAACAACGAATTTTTGTCATCTGCGTCGATTTGGCATTTGACATTTCTGTAAAACTGGAAGCTGTCGTTTTATTTTTCCCTGTGTTCGGCTTGTAAGATTCCTGTTTAGTTTTCATTTCAGCGTATATTCGCAATTTTTCCTTGAATTCTTTAAATGACTTGGCCCCATACAAAAATATTTTATTCGATGGTTCATCTGTTATACCATCTATGACATAATGCATTAATGCTTCATCTTCAACTATGCCTCGATTAGCAATCTCCTTCATTATTAAGAAATACTCATGAATGCTTTCGTTTTTCATCAACTTTCTTTCAGATAGTGCTTTATGCAGTTGGGCACTATTTAATCTTGAAGAGTATTCGTCGATTAAAACTTCTTTCAAAGATTTCCAACATTTTATATTCTTTTCCCCTTGTATGAACAGCTTTGCGAGACCCGTCAATGATTTTTTTGCAAAAATAAACATATGCAGCTGATTCCATGAACATAGATCAGCCATGTCTTCCATATCTTGAATCCATTTTTCTATTGGGTAGCCACTGCTTCCATCAAAGCGTTGAATCGAATCTTCTACGTCCCTAAAATTCATAGCAAAGAACGTTTTTCCATTCGATGAAGAGTTTGAATAAACAGAACAATTTTCTGAAAGATGATCTTCCTTCTCGGCTTCTTTGTCTTCTTCAGTCTCGTCGTCGTCACGCATAGACAGTTTTGTAATGTCTACTAGATTATCGCAAATGTTTTTTATTAACGCGTCTTTATCACAATTATAGTCCAAACACAAAATATTTGCAACCGACGTTAGGTCATTGTCTGAAAAATTAGCACTGACATAGGTGATTTTGTCTTTATATTCCTCAGAAAACACCCCAAAATCAAAACCGTTAAACTCACGCAGTCTTTGTCTATTTTTTCTATCACCTTCGCTCTGAAAAATAAGTTTATGCAAGTTCTTTATAGCACTAGTATGAGCCGACTTTATATTGTTCAAAATAATGTCTATATCTCCTAACGTCTTCATATTGTTACCTCAATTCTTAGAACGTCTACCGTAACTTCAGGTATGTAAAACGTCGCGTACGTGTAGCTGCTGGTGCTGCGGCCTTGCGTCTTAGGTCGAGTCCTGGCTACTGTAGATTTCCATAATACACTGTACACACTTATATTCCGGCAAGAAACTGTCTTTCAGCTACCACACTGTTTATATCGCGGCTGGAGCCCCCAATTATAGGGTGTCTTATCCCTGGAACACTCACGTATATCCCGGAATGAGTCCCCGTTTCTAGAGATATGTAAGGTTTTAGGTCGTGCGTGCTTTTAAGACTGAAACTATGCCGGTATTAACTATAACTATATTGTAGAACTCTATAAATATAACAATGGTGTAGTAATCAATAACAAGTAATAGACTATCTTCTTTAGCTACGGGATCCATCTGTTATCGTCGTCGTGGATGTATGGCCTTGCACACCGTCGTTGAGTACCTCGGCGTCTCTAGGTACTCTCTCGTCGTACTACTCGCGCACTATGTTCACTCAAGCTCTCTTCACACTCTGACCGTCTCGTACGAACTAGTCATGTGTAACACCGTGTTGAATGACACTTTTGTGCTGACACCCTCTATATGTCATGGGTGTTTTTTAACAACATCCGTCATTGTAATGACACTGGCACACTATTAACTCACTTGTCTCTCGACACACGCGCGTCATTCTGTAGCGCACGGACATCTATGCATATCGTTAGCGGCAGAACGTTTATGCACACAGTTGTTGAGATAAAATTAATTCCCACATATATATATATATATATATATATATATATATATATATATATATATATATATATATATATATATATATATATATATATATATATATATATATATAGACAGATGCAAGTGAGTCGTACAGTCAAAATAAATGTTGGTGTCACAGGGTGAAGGTCATGTAAACACAGCTATTAACAAGCTACCTGTTGAGTTACACATACCTGGTTATCAGTTTTGTGGTCCAGGCACTAAACTTAAAGAACATCTTGCTAGAGGCGATCAAGGTATCAATCCTTTAGAACGTGCTTGTGGAGACCACCACATCGCTTACTCTCAATCAGAAGAGTTAAGTGATAGGCATCGAGCCAAATAAGTTTGGGAAAACCGAGCGTGGGAGAGAGTCAAGTCAAAGGACACAAGTTTTGGTGAAAAGTTAGCCGCTTGGAGTGTTAGAAACACCATGAAAGTTAAAAGAAAGCTTGATATGGGTCTTGATGTAATCGACTCAAAACCGAAGAAGAAAGTTCCCTTTAAAAACATTCTTAGTTTGATTGGAGAAGTTATAAAAGAGAGACACCTTATTCCAACAGATAATGGTGTGTTTGATATCGCTCATGCAATCGCTAAAGAGATTGGCAGACGTAAGAATGTGCAGAAACCTTGAGTTATTCCACTACCTAAAAGCCGAGGCTTCCTTCCACTGTTACCTCTAATATTTGGTGGTCTATCACCTCTTGGTGCTCTAGGTGGCGGTGCTGCTGGTATTGATAAGGCAGTCAACGACGCTAAAGCAGCCAAACACAAACTAGGGGAAGAAGAACGTCACAACAAAACAATGGAAGCTATCGCAATGGGTAAGAGAGGTAGTGGTTTGAAATTAAAACCAAAATGCAAAAGACTCTACCATCAACTGAACCACGTAAAAATGTATCGCTCATCCTGAATTCACAAAGAAACAAGGCAGCTGGTAGTCATTGGGTTGCAGTTAGCAAACGTGGTAACACAGCTGAGTTCTTTGACTCATATGGAAACTTAAAGCCACCAGTCGAGTTGCAACGTTACCTTAAAGACTCTACCCTAATGTATAATCATGATGCGTATCAAACATATAATACTTATAATTGTAGTCACTTATGTTTAAAAAATTTAAATAAAAGACTCAAACAGTAACCTCTGTGTATCAATCATGTCGCAAACCTTTGTGTTGAAAGACCGCAGTCTCCATCTGTCAACAGACTACGATCCACCAATTGAATTGGATCCAGATGGTAGTTACGCTGTTGCTTTGATAGGCTGTCACACATACAACAACATAACTAACATATATAAAGCTAAAAACGAATTTTATGTAAAAGAAGGACCTGCTTGCAGAACCATTACGATACCCATTGGTGCATATGAAATAACACATTTGGAAAAATTGCTTCAAAATGAACTTGTTGGTGCTAGAGCAACACATGAACAAAAGCAGCTATCTTTGATTCTGGGACCTAATCCGAACACTATTAGATGTGAAATAAAGTGTTTCACAAGTCTCAGTTTTGAAGTTTTGGGCAAATGCTGCGATTTTCAAAACAAGTTCTTCAACCAGGTGTCTTCTATGAATCTGATTTACCTGTTGAAATAGTGGATGTTAAACAGATTTGCATAGAAACTAATATTGTGTCTGGTTCCTACTATAACGGAAAACCTTCACATACGTTATATGAGTTTGCACCGATGGTTGATCCAGGTTACGCAATCGGCATCGAACCTAAGAGTCTAATTTATTCACCAGTGAACAAACAATAGATTTCAAATGTAACCATCGATATCGTAAACCAAGATTCAGTTTCTGTAAAATTTCAAGGTAAAGAGGTGTCTGTTCGTCTGAACCTTAAAAATATTGCTTAGAATGCTAGTCTTTGAGGGTATAAAAGCAAGTGAATCTACCAAAACAAATTTAGTACATTCAGCCACCTTGAAGCGTACACTTCGTTTCGATAATATTGAGGACCTTAAAAGTCTTGGTTATCATGTCATCAAGACTCGAAATATTCAAAGACCCCGAGTTTGACGATTCCATTGATCGAGAAGAACTTCGGTCTTACTATTCGTCAACTAAATCATTTGGTAACAGTAATGTCTAGCAGAGTCAGCTCCAATAATCGAAGGTGCTCTGGAACCTCTAGCAGCACAAAATGCTGATGGTGAGCGTTATATGTCAAATAATGGAGGAGCAGCTCTATTTAAATCAGTGACCTATGAATTAAATAACAAGAAGTGTAACGAGTAAGAGACCCATACACCACAACAACCATCGAAAGCCTATTTTCGTTTAGTTAGAATGAAGCCAAATCCCTTAGCAACGCCGCGCTGAATGTATCGTCAGATCATACCACCTTAAATGACAAGTTATACATGTTGCTGCCTCTTTGGTTTCTCTTCAGTTTCTTACATCACTTTAAAGAGTTCTCTGCGGTAGACATACTTTCCGATTTACAAGGGCTCGAAATGATGCCAACAGGTATCACAGTACTGGCACAGCAAGATCGAAAATTACTGGAACCAACATGTTTTTAAAAGCGAAACATGTATTTCCATATTTTTTTTGCCGTTTTCGGCCCGCCCTACTTCATATACTCCAAATATCTCAAAGGGTTAAGGCAAACGAGAGAGTAAAATCTGCCAATGGAATCAAGTCGAACACCATCAATCCGCGGATCGTAGATTATGCAGTCAATTATAACAAAACATATAGGATAAAATCTGTGATTTATTATAAAACGCAAAAACACACTACAAGTGACAAACTCGAGTCTCGGTGGTCCAGGGGTAAGAACGTGTGCCCCTGAACCGAAGAGTACTGGGTTCGATTCTCAGAGTTCTCCTTTCACTTTTTCAGTACATACATAAAGTAAAATTAACATCAACCGAGGTTGTGACATTGTATTTAAGCCAGTTGAATGCTTGCACGTTCCGCCCTTTGTAGGGGGCGTACAGCCGCCCGTACCGCTTCAATTTGATGTTGGGCCCTTTAAGCATCCCTGCTCTCCTAACAGAAAGGCAGTGATTCCGAAATTTTTTCAGGATAGTGATGTGACACTGCTCCCTGGCATCGGTGATCATCTATAGTCGCGGACAGAGGCCTACGTTAGAGTATAAAAAAAGTTACAAACGGATTGAAAAGCAAAGTTATTGAACGCTCTAAAAATAGTAACTTAATGCGTCTAAAAGCATATGGGCAATCTGGTTATCTAAAAACATCTAAGTCTTAGTCAATCATTAAGTAATATTAAATATACTAAATTAAAATTACTCTAAAATACTAAAAAAACTCGAAATCTTCTCGCACCAAACATGTATGCGATAGCTCACATAATATTGGCAAAATATCATAGTTAAATCACACAATATATTAAAGTAAGCGGTAACACCCTGTATGTAAAATTATATGCAAACTATAAATCAACTGAGCAGATCTAAGCTGATAAAAAACATAGTTCTTAAACATGACCAAATAAGAGAATCAATGATTTTTTTTAACTTCTCATCAACCCCGAGGGTAATAGATAAAGGCAATAAACGTGCCGGTATAACTTTAAAAAGTATCATCTTAAATATCTAAAATACAGATTGCAATTATAGTACAGGCAATAGAGGAGCCCGTTACTCTAGTCCATAATGCACTAAACTACAGGAGTTTATTTTTTTTAGATAGGTTCAGAATGACGTATTGAGTCTAAAACCACAAAATCCTTACAAATCAGGAGGGCGGAAGTGCCGCCATTTGGATAAAAACCGTTTCGACCTATATCTCCGTAACCGTGCACTTTAGGATAAAAATGGTAATGACCATTATTGTATATAATTACATTTGTTATCTCTTTTGATAATTTTTTTTTTCTATCACTCACCATTTACAACTTATACGACTATTAACATTCATTTATTGACTTTTTTACCTATATATTGGTTAATAATTGTTTAAGAAATAAAATGATTATAACTTAACTTTTCAGCCGTCAAATTTCCTATAACTTTTACTGAAAACTTTTTTTTCTCAAATCAATATTTTAAAAGTTATAACGCGTTAAATGTTGCACTTTTCAATCGACAATTCTTTCTGGAAATATTTTAGTAAAATGAAGGACAATGACGGTTAAAGCTAAGACTTCAGGCTTTGTAAAACATTCGTCTTGAGACATTTTCTTTCCATAGCTTATTAGTTTCAGGTTCTTTGCGTAAATATTGCCAATTTTGACGTTTTAAATCGCAACTTTCTTTTTCTTTAAATGCCTATAAATTTTTCATATTTTAACTTACAAAACTAAATTTTGGTAAGTAATTTACCTATTATGACGTAAACCGGCGTGCCAAATTTGGTTGCCCTTTGTTATTTCCAGAGATATGATTTTCTTGAAAGAAAACACAAACTTTTCCGAAAAATCCTGGGCCGATTTTCCTGGCTAACGAACTTACCAAGCCACTTGCAAAAAAAAGGTATTCACCAAATGTAATCAAAATCGGCCCATTATTTTTTGGGTTATCGTTGTGATATATATATATATATATATATATATATATATATATATATATATATATATATATATATATATATATACATATATATATATATATATACATATATATATATATATATATATATATATATATATATATATATATATATATATATATATATATATATATATATATATATATATATATATATATATATCACAACGATAACCCAAAAAATAATGGGCCGATTTTGATTACATTTGGTGAATACCTTTTTTTTGCAAGTGGCTTGGTAAGTTCGTTAGCCAGGAAAATCGGCCCAGGATTTTTCGGAAAAGTTTGTGTTTTCTTTCAAGAAAATCATATCTCTGGAAATAACAAAGGGCAACCAAATTTGGCACGCCGGTTTACGTCATAATAGGTAAATTACTTACCAAAATTTAGTTTTGTAAGTTAAAATATGAAAAATTTATAGGCATTTAAAGAAAAAGAAAGTTGCGATTTAAAACGTCAAAATTGGCAATATTTACGCAAAGAACCTGAAACTAATAAGCTATGGAAAGAAAATGTCTCAAGACGAATGTTTTACAAAGCCTGAAGTCTTAGCTTTAACCGTCATTGTCCTTCATTTTACTAAAATATTTCCAGAAAGAATTGTCGATTGAAAAGTGCAACATTTAACGCGTTATAACTTTTAAAATATTGATTTGAGAAAAAAAAGTTTTCAGTAAAAGTTATAGGAAATTTGACGGCTGAAAAGTTAAGTTATAATCATTTTATTTCTTAAACAATTATTAACCAATATATAGGTAAAAAAGTCAATAAATGAATGTTAATAGTCGTATAAGTTGTAAATGGTGAGTGATAGAAAAAAAAAATTATCAAAAGAGATAACAAATGTAATTATATACAATAATGGTCATTACCATTTTTATCCTAAAGTGCACGGTTACGGAGATATAGGTCGAAACGGTTTTTATCCAAATGGCGGCACTTCCGCCCTCCTGATTTGTAAGGATTTTGTGGTTTTAGACTCAATACGTCATTCTGAACCTATCTAAAAAAAATAAACTCCTGTAGTTTAGTGCATTATGGACTAGAGTAACGGGCTCCTCTATTGCCTGTACTATAATTGCAATCTGTATTTTAGATATTTAAGATGATACTTTTTAAAGTTATACCGGCACGTTTATTGCCTTTATCTATTACCCTCGGGGTTGATGAGAAGTTAAAAAAAATCATTGATTCTCTTATTTGGTCATGTTTAAGAACTATGTTTTTTATCAGCTTAGATCTGCTCAGTTGATTTATAGTTTGCATATAATTTTACATACAGGGTGTTACCGCTTACTTTAATATATTGTGTGATTTAACTATGATATTTTGCCAATATTATGTGAGCTATCGCATACATGTTTGGTGCGAGAAGATTTCGAGTTTTTTTAGTATTTTAGAGTAATTTTAATTTAGTATATTTAATATTACTTAATGATTGACTAAGACTTAGATGTTTTTAGATAACCAGATTGCCCATATGCTTTTAGACGCATTAAGTTACTATTTTTAGAGCGTTCAATAACTTTGCTTTTCAATCCGTTTGTAACTTTTTTTATACTCTAACGTAGGCCTCTGTCCGCGACTATAGATGATCACCGATGCCAGGGAGCAGTGTCACATCACTATCCTGAAAAAATTTCGGAATCACTGCCTTTCTGTTAGGAGAGCAGGGATGCTTAAAGGGCCCAACATCAAATTGAAGCGGTACGGGCGGCTGTACGCCCCCTACAAAGGGCGGAACGTGCAAGCATTCAACTGGCTTAAATACAATGTCACAACCTCGGTTGATGTTAATTTTACTTTATGTATGTACTGAAAAAGTGAAAGGAGAACTCTGAGAATCGAACCCAGTACTCTTCGGTTCAGGGGCACACGTTCTTACCCCTGGACCACCGAGACTCGAGTTTGTCACTTGTAGTGTGTTTTTGCGTTTTATAATAAATCACAGATTTTATCCTATATGTTTTGTTATAATTGACTGCATAATCTACGATCCGCGGATTGATGGTGTTCGACTTGATTCCATTGGCAGATTTTACTCTCTCGTTTGCCTTAACCCTTTGAGATATTTGGAGTATATGAAGTAGGGCGGGCCGAAAACGGCAAAAAAAATATGGAAATACATGTTTCGCTTTTAAAAACATGTTGGTTCCAGTAATTTTCGATCTTGCTGTGCCAGTACTGTGATACCTGTTGGCATCATTTCGAGCCCTTGTAAATCGGAAAGTATGTCTACCGCAGAGAACTCTTTAAAGTGATGTAAGAAACTGAAGAGAAACCAAAGAGGCAGCAACATGTATAACTTGTCATTTAAGGTGGTATGATCTGACGATACATTCAGCGCGGCGTTGCTAAGGGATTTGGCTTCATTCTAACTAAACGAAAATAGGCTTTCGATGGTTGTTGTGGTGTATGGGTCTCTTACTCGTTACACTTCTTGTTATTTAATTCATAGGTCACTGATTTAAATAGAGCTGCTCCTCCATTATTTGACATATAACGCTCACCATCAGCATTTTGTGCTGCTAGAGGTTCCAGAGCACCTTCGATTATTGGAGCTGACTCTGCTAGACATTACTGTTACCAAATGATTTAGTTGACGAATAGTAAGACCGAAGTTCTTCTCGATCAATGGAATCGTCAAACTCGGGGTCTTTGAATATTTCGAGTCTTGATGACATGATAACCAAGACTTTTAAGGTCCTCAATATTATCGAAACGAAGTGTACGCTTCAAGGTGGCTGAATGTACTAAATTTGTTTTGGTAGATTCACTTGCTTTTATACCCTCAAAGACTAGCATTCTAAGCAATATTTTTAAGGTTCAGACGAACAGACACCTCTTTACCTTGAAATTTTACAGAAACTGAATCTTGGTTTACGATATCGATGGTTACATTTGAAATCTATTGTTTGTTCACTGGTGAATAAATTAGACTCTTAGGTTCGATGCCGATTGCGTAACCTGGATCAACCATCGGTGCAAACTCATATAACGTATGTGAAGGTTTTCCGTTATAGTAGGAACCAGACACAATATTAGTTTCTATGCAAATCTGTTTAACATCCACTATTTCAACAGGTAAATCAGATTCATAGAAGACACCTGGTTGAAGAACTTGTTTTGAAAATCGCAGCATTTGCCCAAAACTTCAAAACTGAGACTTGTGAAACACTTTATTTCACATCTAATAGTGTTCGGATTAGGTCCCAGAATCAAAGATAGCTGCTTTTGTTCATGTGTTGCTCTAGCACCAACAAGTTCATTTTGAAGCAATTTTTCCAAATGTGTTATTTCATATGCACCAATGGGTATCGTAATGGTTCTGCAAGCAGGTCCTTCTTTTACATAAAATTCGTTTTTAGCTTTATATATGTTAGTTATGTTGTTGTATGTGTGACAGCCTATCAAAGCAACAGCGTAACTACCATCTGGATCCAATTCAATTGGTGGATCGTAGTCTGTTGACAGATGGAGACTGCGGTCTTTCAACACAAAGGTTTGCGACATGATTGATACACAGAGGTTACTGTTTGAGTCTTTTATTTAAATTTTTTAAACATAAGTGACTACAATTATAAGTATTATATGTTTGATACGCATCATGATTATACATTAGGGTAGAGTCTTTAAGGTAACGTTGCAACTCGACTGGTGGCTTTAAGTTTCCATATGAGTCAAAGAACTCAGCTGTGTTACCACGTTTGCTAACTGCAACCCAATGACTACCAGCTGCCTTGTTTCTTTGTGAATTCAGGATGAGCGATACATTTTTACGTGGTTCAGTTGATGGTAGAGTCTTTTGCATTTTGGTTTTAATTTCAAACCACTACCTCTCTTACCCATTGCGATAGCTTCCATTGTTTTGTTGTGACGTTCTTCTTCCCCTAGTTTGTGTTTGGCTGCTTTAGCGTCGTTGACTGCCTTATCAATACCAGCAGCACCGCCACCTAGAGCACCAAGAGGTGATAGACCACCAAATATTAGAGGTAACAGTGGAAGGAAGCCTCGGCTTTTAGGTAGTGGAATAACTCAAGGTTTCTGCACATTCTTACGTCTGCCAATCTCTTTAGCGATTGCATGAGCGATATCAAACACACCATTATCTGTTGGAATAAGGTGTCTACTGTCTAAAATCCTGGGCCGATTTTCCTGGCTAACGAACTTACCAAGCCACTTGCAAAAAAAAGGTATTCACCAAATGTAATCAAAATCGGCCCATTATTTTTTGGGTTATCGTTGTGATATATATATATATATATATATATATATATATATATATATATATATATATATATATATATATGTATATATATATATATATATATATATATATATATATATATATATATATATATATATATATATATATATATATAAATTGAAACTGACCCCGGATATGTGTTTTAGGGGGCATAATTAACGCACATTTGAAAAAAAAATCAAAATTCAAAAGTCGGGGTCTCCTCAGTGAATTTTTTTTAAAGAAAATTCACTAATATTAATATGAGAAAAAACAGTTTTAAGTAAGAGTTCTAGAAAATTTGTAGATTAAAAAGTTAAGTTATAATCATTTTATTTTTTAAACAATTATTAACAAAGATATATGTAAAAAAGTCAATAAATGAATGCTAATAGTCCTATAAGTTGTAAACGGTGAGTGATATAAAAAAAATTATTTGACAAAAAAGATGGAAAATACAATTGTCTACAATAAAGGTCATTACCATGTTTGGCCTAAAGTGCACGGTTACGGAGATATAGTCCGAAACGGTTTTTCTCAAAATGGCGGCACTTCCGCCCTCCTAATTTGTAAGGATTTTGTGTTTTTACATTCAGTACGTCATTCAGAACCTATCTATCAAAAAAATAACTCCTGTAGTTTAATGCAGAAACAAATTCTCTATTGCCTGTACTATTAGGTATTCCAATAAATTTGTATGTTACATTTACTACCTAAAGATTCGTTCAGAGATTGAGAGATGTTGTAAGTTGTACGCTTGAACAAACTTCGAACATTCTACCATGCACAGCCTGTTTCACACTGTAGCTACATACGGGCTCTTGGTCTTTCTTGATTAGATAGGCATGTGTCCATTTGGTATGACCAAGTTCTAAGTAGGTAATTGTAATTTGAAATTTTCTATCGTTCCGAAGAAGTGGCAACGGTTTCACTGACTGTTTGGCTGTTTTACTGTTTGTAGTATAGATGGAGAGTTTTGCCATATTTTGAATAATAAAGAGAAGGCTGTTTATATTTTTACTCTTGCCGAAAATAAACAGGTCGTCAGCAGTCAATCTACCTTTAAGCCGGGATTCCATATCTTTGCGTACATCATTTATGGCTATTATAAAGAGTGTGGGACTTATGATCTAACTTTGGGGTAATCCATTTTCTAGTTCTCTGTAGATAAAACGCCGTCAGTTTTAAGCTAAAATTTACGCTGACTTAAAAAATGTGTTGTAAGTCTTTAATTTTTTTATGTAATAAATATTTTATTCTAATTAACATTGTCTTAGTTCATTTCTTTACAGTTTTACAAGAAATATATATTTTGTATAAATAAACATATACCTATATACAGTGTTAGTTTGTAACTTGAAATGAATTCAGTTACTCAAATACAATTTGCTTTCTAAAAAATGCTTGGACACATTTATTAGTATTTCAAGTTGCAGTCTTTTAAATATAGATATAGAGTATGTCCTATATTTGAAAAATGACATCACCGATAATTTGTTTAAATCAAACCTAGGTTTTTGCTGGCTATTTTCAAAGTTCCTACATGTGAAGTTGCAGAACACCAGCAGATTTTGAACTTTTATGCCTCGAGATCTAAAAAACCATACAGTTTATTATTTTAAAATAAATTATTGAAACTCATTTTGAACATTTTCTGTTACTTCGGGGGAACTTCTAGTCTACACAAATTTTTTCTCGTGCTTAAGAATTATGATAAAATCTTGAAATTCGGTGGCACTGTATAGCTTGACATGTACTTTAAAAATAGTCAACAAGCTAGGGCGGTCATTTAAAAAAATTACCAGTGACATCTTAATTTGGGGAAAATTATATAATATATTTTTTAAGATTGTTATTGAAAATACTATCTGCCTATATAGCCACCAAGCATTAAAAAAACTGTGAGAAATTAACTGAAATTATTCCAAGTTACAAACTTGCACTGTATACAGGGTGTTTAAAAAATACGGGGCAATATTCAATGGGTTGATTTCCCAGGTCATTTTATGAAAAAAAGTTCCCATAAACATAGGTGCTAAAATGCATTGTGTCCAAGATACAAGGTGTTAATTTTTTTTTTGTAAAATAACGATTTTTTTTTAAATAATTCAAATATCTCCTCACCGATTGTTTTGAAATTTGGCAGCGTTGTTTGTAGTAATAATAGGCTGATTTTACCCTAATTAGATAAAGATTGTTAAGTCCATTGGCATTAGGGGGGACACCTCAACAAAAATTATTGTTCGTGTTTGTGATTTTCTGTATGATAAATGGACATGCCATAAGGTTTTTATTTTTTATCGTGTAACCGATTCAAGATACGGAGAAATTTCAAGAGACAAAAAAATTGTGGTTTTAGTTTCTTTATTTCAAAATAATACGCAAATCATATTGCAGTCAGTGGCGTACATTTTTATGTCACTAAATTTTGTTGAGGTGTCCCCTCTAACCCCAATGGACTTAACAATCTGTTTTTAATTAGGGCCAAATCAGCCCATTCATAATACAAACAACGTTGCCAAATTTGAGAACAATCGGTGAGGAGATATTTGAATTATTTTTAAAAAGTTGCTATTTTACAAAAAAAATAATTATCTTGGAAACAATTCATTTTATCACCTATGTTTATAGGAACTTTTTTTCATAAAATAGCTTGGAAAATCAACCCCTTAAATATTGCACCATCTTTTTTAAACACCCCGTATATAATTTATACGATTGCAGATAAGTTGCAAAGTATAAATTTTACAACTTAGAATTTAAGCTTGCTGTAAGCTAAGATTTGTAAGTATGAAGAAAGTTTTGAACAGCTTACTACAGTCAACTTGCAGTATGGTTACAAAAGAAACACTAGCATTTGTATTGCAGCTGGGGGGAGGATTTGCTATTTGCAACAAACTCCCAGGAGACTTTCTGTAAGTTATCTATAAAACACACTTTGTCTGAAAATGATTCTGCAAGGTTGATGCAATAAAACCTTGCTTAGTTGAATAAATGGAAAAAAAAAATGTAGTCTTGTAGGCATCGTTGTTGCAATTGAAATCATCTAATGACACAATCAACATTTCAACTAACAATTAGCACCCCAGGAGTACTAGGAGCCTGTCGGTCAAATTCATTTTCATTAGTTTCACAAGCTATAAAATACAGTAATATAAATTATTCCAAATGCAAATCTATGGTCCTGCTAAATATATAAGATATGCCTTAATTATAGTTTAAGGTTAATTTTTATGTTCCATCATCTTTAGCTTTTACTTTTACAGTTAAGATTAAGTAACATACTGCGTAGAATGGAAAACGAGACTTGAATTCTCATTCATCGTACATGAAATCATATTTGTACGAATAAGGTTAATAACTTGAATATTGCGCTAGGAACTATTGGAAAACTAATAATAAGGGTCTTTGACATATCCGTTCGGAGCTATTATGTTTTCAAAGCTCGCCTTTAACGGTAATGCTCGAATATTATTTTGTTACGAAAGAAATAATACTGGTAGGTGCTATTAAAATAAAGCCCACGGCGATATGTTTTACAGACTCTTAGAGTCTAAAAGAGAAAAGGCGAAACGATTTTTTAAAGGTTAATATTTTAATATTAGCATATATTTAAGATATAGTACAATATATTACAGTCAGCAACTTAGATATACTAAAGATAACCCTCTAGCGCTTAAAGACAGTAAAACCTCGAGTGGCGCTAGAAAGTTTTATAAAGCACCTTTGTGTCATGGACTGAACAGTGACTCTATATCCAGGAGTGTATTTGTTTGAATAATAATTTTGGGCGATCAAACTTTTATAGAGACTTGGCTTGCGCTCAGCGTAGTACCATTATCACTATCCTTGGCGATTGTGGCCTTGCCTTAACTGACCAAGTCCTTATTTATGTAAATTGAGGGAAAAGGGCTGTTGAACTTTTGGCTACTATCATAGATATAATCCATATAGTAAAGGTGTCGACCCACCAACAATATTGTGTCTGCGTGTGAATTCATCACCTTGACATGGAACGCCATGATTAGCTTAACTTTTTAGTTAATTTTCATTGAGAAAATTCACTAATAGTGATGTAACAATGGTAAGACTTTCGGAAAATTTTTTCAAATGAACGCCAATCTGGGCCCCTAGAACCCAAATCCAAGGTCCGTTTGAATATGTATATATATATATATATATATATATATATATATATATATATATATATATATATATATATATATATATATGTGTGTGTGTGTGTGTATGTATGTATATATGTATCCGAGCGATAACTCAAAAAATACTAAACTGAATTGGACGAAAGTGGCACATATATTCATTGTATTAAGACATCTGCTATAATATATAATGCCCAAAATATACAAAATTATTTTTGTAAGAATTAGGGTAACAGGAAAGAGACTTGACGTATTGCTAGAAATGGTGGATATAAACCTATATTGTGAATTTTACGTAATATGCTTCACAGTATTTAAGCTTTTTATCAAATTAAAAATAAAATCTGAAAGACATGCGTTGAAACGACTTGGTGGTTAAAGTCCAATACCTGGCAGAGTTGTTAACTGTCACGCGTAGATCTATACATACAACATGTGTAAATCATACATCAACAGTAACTAAACAAAAAAAATAACAGGTCTACAACATACTACCCGAACCAACAACAATCGTGAAATCTCGGCCACAAATATCGAAAATGACAGACGACATGAAATAAAAAATTTGCCAAGTTATTTAACTGGGGAATTCAATCAATTTTTAAAATGCACTATATCTATAACTTGATTAACGGCCCCAAATACAGTTTTATCTTTAAAGTGTAGCATATTTTAATAGAAATGTAAACAAAATCAAGTCAAGTCCCTATAAAAGTGATTCGAAAATAGTTTGTTCTTTTATCTTTAAATTTAGACATAAGACGTCATATAAGAACTTTTTTCAACGTCGGTCTATTTCCGCAATTATGGCCAATCACCGACGCCAGAGAGTAGTTTTACCTCACTATCCTGTAAATTTTGCTGAACCCTTGCGTTTCTGTAAGAAGGGTAAGAATCTTTAACGTGTCCAACATTGCGTGACCACGGGACTGACGGTTTTACGCTCCCTCTGAAGGGCGGAACGTGCAGACATTCAACTTGCTAAAATACCATGCCATAACCTCGGTTGATGTTAATGTATCAGTATGTATTAAAAAACTGAAGGGAGAAGGCTGTGATTGAACCCGGTACCTTTTGGTTCAGAGGCACACGTTCTTAATACTGAACCACCTAGGCTCTCGCATATAAGATAGAAACAGTGGCTGGATGTGTTTCAAGTAACAATTCTATTAATTCTGTAGTTAATTGTTACCTTTACTTTTAATATAATATATCCCGGGCATGAAGCCGGTGGCAAGTATCATGTAAACAAAACGTTAGTTAACGTATTCTTAAATAGCTCAGTGGTAGCGTACTTGTCATCTACGCAGAAAGTTCCAAGATCGATTCTTGCTTGACGAATGTATGGTTTCTTTTTTTATTATTATTGGAGAAACAATAGTATCCAGATTTCATACATTTTGAACAAGATCTCATTTTTGTTTAAAACGCCTGAATATCGTTGTCACCTTTGAGTCTGGAACTATTATTTTCAGCAGACATTTTGTTATTGGTAATATTGAAAAAACCGATTTGATTAGATGGACTAAAACGAAATCCTTCAGGCGACTAATAAGGAAAAATAAATGCTACATTTATAAAATGGCAGATACTTTACTTTTCCAAATATGAATTAAGTTTCCTACTGGAAACCTTTTGTAACTTTAATTAAACATGTAACACAAGTTTCTTTTCAAGAGACTTACACTATCTATAGATATAGCAAAATTTAATTTTCTAGCGTCATAGAATAATGAGTCTTGGACAATTTTTGAAAATAAGTTAGAACGATTTTTTTTATAATAGAGTGATATTGATGCTAACATTTTCGAAATAATTTTACAAATGCGCGCGTACTATGACCTGTAAAATTGATTATTAAAGTCTGTGTAAGTGTAAATTATTCATTTTAGTAATATGCCGTATAATAATAGTGTAGAATTCTTATTAAAATTCTCTACTGTAACGCGCTTACTGCTTCCCGAACTTTTTACATTTCGTCTTCTTTTTTTAAGTGAATTTTCATTAGGATATATATATATATATATATATATATATATATATATATATATATATATATATATATATATATAAGTCAGATATAACGGATATTTTTCCCCTAAAAATTTACAAAGATTTTTGCATAAGCTATATTTTTTAAAGTATTAGAGTAACTAATTAGAATTACACTTTACATGTAGCTAGAAAAGATGTAAGTAAACCTCTGTTGTGAATTTTAAGTCCGTTGGTTTACAAAATTTGGAGTTTTTTCAAATAAAAATAAAATCTGAAAGACATGAATTGAAACGACTAACGTGGTTGAAGTCCAATGCATGACAAGAAAGGGTAGATGGATACATACCACGGGTATTAATCATAATTTAAGGATAATCATACAATACAAATAAGATTCGTTAAACTATTCGAACTAGCGATCGAGAAATTGTGGCCACAAGAATCCTGAAACCATTTAATTCCTTTGTCAAATATTACCGCGTTCGATTGACAGATGACATAATACTAAAAATTTGTCAATTGGTTGTTTTTAATTGGGGGATTGAATAAAATGATTAAAATACACTATATTTGTAGCTTGATGAACAGCCTCAATTTAAGTTTTAGACTATATATATATATATATATATATATATATATATATATATATATATATATATATCAGATTTTGGCTACGTTAAGCCAATTAATTTAGATATGTTTTCATTATCGCTGATATCGATGAGCTCAAATAAGAGCGAAACTAGTATGTGTTTCAAGTAATAATCTTGATATATCTATTTTTATATTATATATATATATATATATATATATATATATATATATATATATATATATATATATATATATATATATATATATATATATATGCACAAGAGCCGGTAAGGAGAGTTAAACTGTAAGGTTAACGAGGTTAGCTTTAATTTGTATGTGTTTATATAAGTAATACTGTGTCCCAACGGTATTCAGACAGTCAATATCCTGGTACTAAATATGTTTTTTCAAATAAGACATTCTGTACCTTTCCTTGTATTTGAATTCTTCATCTAATTCCTTCAAAAAATGTATTATATTTTTTGCGCCTAATGCTAACCATTTCTGAAATAATTATTAACAAATTTGAATGGAATTTTATTTTAAAATGTAATGTGAATGCAAGCTGACCATAATTTAAGACAGAGACTAGCAACAATATTTGTTACAAGAAATTATTTAACCGTTTCAGATGTTTGTCAGAGATACAACTAGTATTGACATAATATTAAACCAGCTTCTACCGAAATGATTGTTATTTTTATTGCTAATAATTTCGGAAAGGGTTAACGCAGACAAAAAATGAATATTATGAGATGTACTACAGGGTCGCCAGCTCGCTGCGGAACCAGGTAGTAATGTTGTCACGACAGCCCCGAATAATAACACAAAATGTTATAAAATAGATAAAATAGAGACTCTGTTCTAGGAGGATGGCTACCATAGCCCTACTACTTTATAGGTGTGTTCTCGCTGTAATTAGTATACCGTACTGACGAGCTCTAGTTAGAGCAAAACCGGTCTACGGCTCTAATTATGGTGAAAATACATCTATTCTTCCACACCTTTGTAAATGCTCACGGAGATCTAAACTAAAATAATACGCAGTAAGTCAGCTGTAATTTTTTTATTGCATGCCCTATGGTATATCACCGCTGTCCATTAACTTTCATTGCTGTTGTATTTTATGCCAATGTATCTATTCAATTTTCTATAAACGAGCTACACAAATATGGCAATAATTAGCATCCATGCCGGACTACTTTTAGCAAAGGAAAAATTCGCTAATGAAGAGATCGCAAGTTATAAATATACATATATTACAATACATACACACACAAATATATATATATATATATATATATATATATATATATATATATATATATATATATATATATATATATATATATATATATATATATATATACATACATAACTGTGAAGTAAGGTAGGAACGCAGGAGGCGCAAACCCAATTTGTGCTCCTTTGGACTCTTCAGTATGCAATATCCTCCCTCCAACAAGTCGGCCTTAAGGCAGAAAGTGTAATCTAATGCAGTGCAGAATAGCGCCATTTTTCGTTTTTTGTTAGTTCCGTTTGTCCACAAAAGCTACTACGTACACACAGTGCAGCAAGATAAAAGCTGCGAAAAGAAATCTAGTGGATCACACAGATAGCTAAAAAATTAGCGGTCGATTTTGATGAAATTCAATGAATAGCTTCCTTTTGTAAAAGGCTTGAATAAGCTCGTTAGCTACAAAACCTTACCAGGTTTTTCGGATAAATTCAGTGTTCTTTTAACTTCAGTAAATTTCCGCGATTATGGACAATCACCGACGCCATGGAGCAGTTTCACCCCACTATCCTGGAAATTTTGGAGAACCGCTACCTTTTTGTAAGGAGGGTAGAGATCTTTAACGTGCCCAACATTGTATGGACACGGGATCGACGACTTTACGCCCCCTCCGAAAGGCGGAACTTGAAGACATTCAACTTACTCTAGTACAATGCCACAACCTCGGTTGATGTTAGTTGTACAGTACGTACTGAAAAAATTAAAAGGGAACCCTAGGAATCGAACCCGGGACCCATCGGGTCAGAGGTACACGTCCTTACCGGTGAACCACCAAGGCTCTAAACTTCGTGTTTTCTTTCTAACATTTTTTTGTACCTCCGAAAATAATAAACCTCTGGAAATCAAATTTGGCACGCTGGTTTTCATTATAAAACATATATTATACATACCAAAATTCATTTCTCTAAGTAAAAAAACTTAAAAATTAATCAGCATTTAATGAAGAAATGATTCCTAATTTGGATGGAACATTTAAAAAAAATTAGCTACCACAACGCAATTGCTGCATCGACACTTTTTTTAGCTTTAATTTTGTTAATTTATATTATTCTCATCCTTAAGAAGATTTTTTAAAAACTTCTTAGTGAGCGATAAGAGGAAAACAATTGAATGAATTTTACTAAAACTGACACAAACCAAATACATAACGCCAACCGTAACGTGAGGCTAGATGTATTCTCGCCACAATTAGGATCGTAGACCGGTTTCGCTCTAATTAGTGTTTTTCAGTACGGCATACTAATACAAAAATACACCTAAAAAGTAATACGGCTATGGTAGCCAGCCTTCCAACACTAAGCGAGTGGTGAACCACGAAGCAACGTGCCGCCACCTAGTTGCGGAACCAAGTAGTATGTTGTCACGCCAGCTCCAAATAACACAAAGTGTTAAAAAATATAGATTGTATACAACCAACTAATAATTTAGTAAATTGTCAGCCGTGGCCCATTTCTACCCTAATATATGACAAAGTATGTAAGGCTAGATGTATTCTCGCCACAATTAGAATTGTAGACCGGTTTCGCTCTAATTAGAGCTCTTCAGTACGGCAGAGTAAGTGTAGCAAAAATACACCTATAAAGCAATACGGCTATGGTAGCCAGCCTTCCAACACTAAGTGAGTGGTGAGACACGAATCAACGTGCGCCACCCAGTTGCGGAACCAAGTAATATGTTGTCACGCCAGCTCCAAATAATACAAAGTGTTAAAAAATAGAGACTGTATACAACCAACTAACAATTTAGTAAATTGCCAGTCCTGGCCCATTTCTACCCTAATATAGGAACAAAATATGTAAGGCTAGATGTATTTTCGCCACAATTAGAACGCGATTTTTAGACATCTACGTTGGTTTTCAATATTCATCAAACAATAATATTCGCGATTTTCTCATTTAAAAAAACGGTATTTCCTTTATGACCATCTTCCGCATAATTATTAGGTCATGGATTATATAGAGGGTCGGAATTTAAGTAGATGATTAAGCAATCCACGATTATTCAACTTTATTCGAAGTTTGTGTATCGGCATACTGAAAATCCTAATTTCCCAGAAGACGTCTTGGTCCACAGACAATATAAAATGAAGGAAATTTCAACGTCAGCGGAGGACGACGCAGACTTATAAACAGATTTAAATAGTTTATGTAATAGCAATGCAAAAATACCAATAGGACAATTATTTTCATTGTATTTATGAGGCACAGCCTGTTAAAGAAAAAAAACTTAGACACGTAGTCTGTTAGGAAGACCCTAAATTTATTGATTATGGTTGCCATATATCCACGTAATCGTTTCATCGTAAATAAAGACGTAGAGATTTTTCCTCTAGTTTTATAATACATTTTTGAAAATCTCCAACTTCACCGCTAGTTATCAATTGCTGAGCATAGCAGTAAAAAGCTGCGTGAAAAGCTGGGTGGGCTAAGAAAAAATAGGACGAGAAATCTCTGCGTCTATATTTAGTGTGGTCCATTTTAGTTGAGCTAATGTGACAAAGTAGGTAAATAAGGCTGGATGCATTCTCGCAACAATTAGAACCGTACACCGGTTTCGCTCTCATTAGAGCTCTTCAGTACGGCATACTAATTGTAGCAAAAGCGCACTAAAAGTAATACGCTATAGTATAGCCAGCCCTTCAAGTGAGTAGTGGACGTGCCGTCACCTAGTTGCGGAACCAAGTAGTATGTTGTCACGCCAGCTCCAAATGACACAAAGTGTTAGAAAATTAGAGACTGTATACAACTAACTAACAATATAGAAAATTGTCAGCCCTGGCCCATTTCTACCCCAATGTAGGGACAAAGTATGTAAGGCTGGATGCATTCTCGCAACAATTAGAACCGTAGACCGGTTTCGCTCTAATTAGAGCTCTTCAGTACGGCATACTAATTGTGGCGAAAATACGGCTATGGTTAGCCAACCTTCCAACACTAAATGAATGGTGAGACACGAAGCAACGTGCCACCACCTAGTTGCGGAACCAAGTATGTTGTCACGCCAGCCTTACATACTTTGTCCCTATATTAGGGTAGAAATGGGCCAGGGCTGACAATTTACTAAATTGTTAGTTGGATGTATACAGTCTCTATTGTTTAACACTTTGTGTTATTTGGAGCTGGCGTGACAACATACTACTTGGTTCTGCAACTAGGTGGCGGCACGTTGTTTCGTGTCTCACCACTCACGTAGTGTTGCAAGGCTGGATACCATAGCCCTATTTCTTTATAGGTGTATTTTCGCTACAATTAGTATGCCGTACTGAAGAGCTCTAATTAGAGCGAAACCGGTCTACGGTTCTAATTGTGGTGAGAATACATCTAGCGTTACATACTTTGTCCCTATCTTAGGGTAGAAATGGGCCAGCGCTGACAATTTACTAAATTGTTAGTTGGTTGTATACAGTCTCTATTTTTTAACACTTTGTGTTATTTGGAGCTGGCGTGACGACATACTACTTGGTCCCGCAACTAGGTGGCAGGTTGCTTCGTGCTTCACCACTCACTTAGTGTTGGAAGGCTAGCTACCATAGCTGTATTACTTTATAGGTGTATTTTCGCTACAATTAGTATACCGTACTGAAGAGCTCTAATTAGAGCGAAACCGGTCTACGGTTCCAATTGTGGCGAGAATACATCTAGCCTTACATAATTTGTCCCTATATTGGGGTAGAAATAGGCCGGAACTTACTATTTACTAAATTGTTAGTTGGTTGTATACACTCTCTTTTTTTAACACTTTGTGTTATTTGGAGCTGGCGTGACAACATACTACTTGGTTCCGCAACTAGTGGCGGCACGTTGCTTCGTGTTTCACCACTCACTTAGTGGCAACTGTAACATTCGCATTTATTCTCATTATTGTTTTTAGCAGAAACTCAAATCTTTGGCGTTGATTAATCCTGGATAAACAAATACCATTTCTGTTCTTTTGCACACCAAGTGTTACAGAAATTATCCTAAAATTTCAAATATTTTGTCACTTCGTAACATTGTATGGTTGTTTTATGTTTACATGAAAGAAGAGCATGCGTTGAAACCAAATTTTTAGCAAACATTTAGCACTCCAATAGTGTCATTTTAACGCATTTATAAAAACATTTGAATCAAATCTTTTTTCCATTTAAATTTAGCAAACGTAACGTCTTTCTACCGTAGCATTTGCATGCAAACTTTTGTGATTTGCTTTTCGTCAAAGCTACGACATCTACTCAAGCAAAGCTAAAATAAAATACAGCAACCAGTAACGAGAGTTATATGTTATACGCATTGCTCCTAGTATACAATATCTGTACTAATAAACCAACAACACACAGGTTAGTCTATGGTTCATGGCAACCGCAATTCAATGTTCCTAGGGCACTGTAATAAAGGGAACTTTGTAAATGTAAGTGCCTAGAGACATCTCGCGTCCAATATGTGCTGTTAATCGATATCTTGATTTTCAGTTCTCGCTGTGAATTTAGAGGCTTTTCACTGAAGAGTGCGCAGCAATGGTCTCGATGGCATTAATATGTAAGTCTAGTTATCCTTAAAAAATAGTTTTATTGCTAACAGTATAATCATGAATAAAATTTGTCATAAAGCTTATAATTAATTATTATTATTTATTTCAAAAACACACTACGAGGGCTTACAGCCTAAATACTCTCGTACCGAAGGTGTCGACAAGGAGGAAAGAGGCAACTTGTTTATTCTGGACTTGAAGGTTTGAAAGTTCGGAGGAAAAGAAAAAACATGCGCCGGTAAGGAATTCCACAAATCGGGATAAAAGAGCGGGCATAACATGATGTTCTATGTCTGGTGACCTGGTCAGTAAAAGGGTGCATTCGCTCCATTCCCCTAGTAGATCTGTTGGGGGCAACAGGTGGAGGAACTATGGAAGAAAGCCCTCTGAGCAGTGCCTGTGCAGATATTTATAAAAGATAGAGAAAGGTCACCAACGGCAAGTCGGTGGGCAAGGGATGACAGCCTTTGGGTGAGGGTAGGGTCACCGATGAGACCTATAGCTCTCTTCTAAATGGAGTCCAGGATAGCGAGTGTAGAAACGACAGCAGTACCCTGGATGTGGGAGCAGTATTCGAGGTTTGGCCTTATTTGTGAAGTATATAAGGTATAGACATTAGCTGGTGAAAAGTATTTGCAAGCTCGGAAGAGGAAACCCAATTTCTTAGCAGCCTCTTCTGCAATTGATGTGACATGTTGGTGCCAATTGAGATTTCGAGCCACAGAAATGCCAACAAGTAAAAAGGACTAATTACTTTGAATAACTTGGTTGTTCATTGTGATGGGTCTAGGGCTGGTGTATCTCTTATGAGAAAGAAAGCAAGACTGTGATTTGGTGGGGTTGAATTGTACAAGATTTCTACTTCCCCAGTCTAATATTTTTTGGAGATCCACGGAGACAGAACCCTCTATGAGTATGCGATCCTCATCTAATTGGGCTAAAGAGACAGGCTTAGAATATTGTATATTTGAGTGGATGGTACTGTCTTCCGCGTAACTGTAAACTGGGTTTAGAGAGGAGGTCATTGATGAGGAGAAGAAACAAAGTAGTGGCTAAAGCTGAACCTTGCGGAACTCCTGCATTAATTCTATACAGTTTAGAGGAATGGCCATCCACGACAACAGAAATGCTCCGGTTGGAGAGGAAATTTGCTGTCCACGTACAGAGTTTTAGTGGTAGGCCATAAGCCGGAAGTTTATTAAGCAGCGCTGCGTGCCAGACCTGGTCGAATGCTTTGGATATGTCTAGAGCGACAATTTGGGATTCACCGTGTAGTTCCATAGACTTGTTCCAAGAATGGGTGACAAAGGAATGGAGGTCGGTATTTGATATGCGCTGACGGAATCCATACTGCCGGTCGTGGAATAGACTGTGTTTTTCGGCCTGTAGTTGCTAGGAAGCGCTTTCTTGGGGACGGGTTGTACTCGAGCAGTTGTCCAGTTACTAGGGAATATGCCTCTATTGTAAGATGTCTCAAACAGACGAGTGAGGACAGGAGCAAGTTCTGGTGCGCATTTCTTTATAGCAATTGCTGGGATCTCGTCAAGGCCAGAGGCTTTCCTGGTATTAAGGGAAGAGAGCATCTTTCGTACCTTTTTAGGTTTCAAAATGATATCCGTTATTTTAAGCGCGACATTGGGGACTGTTGGTGGTTGAACATTTGGAGGTGGGTTGAGAGTAGAATTGCCGGCGAACAACGAGGCAAAAAGTTCAACCTTGCCCAGGGCGGTAGAAACAATTTTATATCCTGTGACAACAGGTGGGAACGTGCTCTTGCAGAAATTATTCCCAATAGATTTAGCAAGAGTCCAGAAGGGTTTGCTGCCCTTGGAGCTTAAGCGGACTATGTTTTTCATGTGGATATTTTTTTGCCTCTGAAAGAATGCGGACATAACGGTTTTTTGCGTCGTTAAATGCTTGACGGTTTTCTTGACTAGGATTGTGTAGAAGCGTTTTGTGAGCTTTGACCTTTTCAAGTCTGGCCTTGTCACAAGATCGAGAGAACCAGGGCTTTTGAGTGGCTGAAGACGTTTTCGGTGTACGTGAAATAATTCCATGCCAGCTTGGATAATTTCGGTGACGTTTTGTGTGATATCAGAGGGGTCAGGATGAGAGAAACAGGTAGAAGCCCATGGAAATGAGGAAAAGTAATCTCGCATTTCGTCCCAGTTCACGGAGATGTAGTGCCAAACGATACGTGGGTGTAATGACTGTGTGACCTCGGGTTGCATTGCGCAGGAAGCGGTGACCATGCCGTGGTCAGAGCGACCGAGGGGGCGGTGACTGATATATTATATTATTCAGGATTTGTAGTAAGAAGGAGATCCAAGGGATTTAAGCTGTGTGTTGGGATGCGAGGAAAGTAAGTAGGTTGCTGAACCATATTGGCTAAAGAATTGCTGACTGCAAAGGCCTCCGCTGCTCTCCCTTGTGGATCGGTTTTTGAAGATCCTAGATATTCCTTATTATGGACATTGAAGTCTCCAAGAATAGTGACCTCGGAGGAAGGATATTCAGAAATCAGATGGTCGGTTTTTTCATAAAGTTAGTCAAAGAGCTGGACAAAGTTGTTGTCAGAAGGTGACCGGTAAATGCAACACATGAATTGAGTTGCAGCCCTGAGAGAGAGTTTTATCCATAGTATGTCTTTTCTTCCAGCTTCTAAATTGGGGAGTCTGGTGCAGGGTAGATTGCTACGGACGTATGCGCACACGCCTCCATGCAATCTAAAGGAAGTAAGGAGCTCATACTCCGGGAAATTAAGCTGATTGGTAGCTGTTTTGGCACTGATTTGGGTTTCGGTGAGGAAGAGGAGTTGGGGCCTATTAGCCTAGAGGAAATAGTGGACGGAGTTCAGGTTAGTATTTAGGCCACATATATTCGAGAAGAATATGTTAAATCTTGATGCTGGCGCCCTCTGTACACCCCTCCCCGGAGATCCGAATGGAGGGATATTTTACCTCCAGAATATTTTGTACAAGGAGGAGCCATCATTATTTTTGCTTATAAGGGAAACCGACTCATACAACAGAATCGGCAACGTCCATTGAGACTTCACCGGCCCCTTGATGCATCGGGTGGTACCTCATCGGGCGTGAAAAAAATTTATTTACTATCATGTAAAGGAAAATTGCAAGTGCCTTTCCTTTATTGATAGCTTGGATGAGTGCGTTAGCCAGGAAAATTGGACAAGGTTTTTCGAAAAATTTTCTTTTCTTTTGAAAAACATTTTTATCTACGAAATTACAAAGAAAAACATTACTACACACCAAAATTCAAGTTTATAAGTTTATAGAAAATTGATGTATTCAAATTTGAAGTGTATAAATATCTTATGCATGAGTTGAAGTTGTAAAATGTCAAAATTATAGTGGTGAGAATTTTAATATTAGTTAAGAAATTTGGTGTTATATTGGAATAAGTTCTCTTATAATGGTAGTGGAATACTAGTGGCAGCTGCAGGAATGTTATTGATAGAAATGCAGAAGGAAGAAACATACGTTGAACAAAATTTTTAAAGTGACATTTCATAAAAATATTTTGATAGTTTAGTTTAGAACATGAAATGAAATTGTGTTAACTGCAAGCACAAGCTTATGCTTATGTGTGGAACATACTGTAAAATTTGAATCAATAAAACATACTATACTATACTATACTATAATGAAAATTCGCTACTATAACGCACTTGCTGCGTCCCGAACTTTCTTATTTAATAATTTATTTATCTAATGGATAATTACTTTACAAAACGTTTTTGCAAATAAAGAAGCACATATCTAGTGATATAAGCAAATTTGTACTTTAGACCACAGCAGAATGAATTCAGTGAGTAAACAAAAACAGTAGACAAAAGCAACATAATTCTTAAGCTAGACCAGTGATTCTCAAACTGTGGAGCCTAATAAAACTAAATTGTGGTGCGAGCATATTGAGAAAAAAAGAAAAATATATATTATTGAAAAATTTATTTAATTTTCTGAAAGAACAGCAATATACTACATTTAGATATCATTATATCAGTACTGCCCAATGTATTAATGAACTTATCAATATTAAATTAAAGATGAGATGAATAGTTATGAGTGAAGTTGAACGTCTGCACGTTTCGTCCTTCGCAGGGAACGTAAAGCCGTCGGTCCCGTGCCCATGCGATGTCGGGCATGTTACAGATTCCCACCCTCCTTACATAAAGGCAGGGGATCGGCAAAATTTCCAGGATAGTGAGGTGAAACTGCTCACTGGCGTCGGTGATTGATCATAGTCGCGAAAATCGACTAACGTCCAAGAAAAAAAAACTGTAACTGTATCTTACGTACTTGGCGTTGTGATTGACTCTCACTCCTGTATTAATGGTGTTTAATTTAAGTAATAAGCTTTAGCTTGCTTTTTCGTATATTCTTAAGTCGGTAGGACCATTATGTGAACAGACATATATTTTAGTATGTACTAGGTGCAGCTACCAATGCGGGTCAAGGTATCCTTGACCGCGATTGAATCGTATTTGATTTATTTGACGTACATTAAGATTATTATTTAATAGTTATTATTATCTGAATTTTAACAACTTATATTGAATATCCAGTTGTGGGTGTAAAACAACCACGTTGCTAAGAATCATAATGTCATAAATAAAGTATGACTTTTTTATGGTGCAACTTATCTTATCACGTAAGTACTTGGACCTGTTTAAACTGTGTGTGTAGGGGATGCCTTTGGAAAACAAGTTCCATTAGCCACAGGCAGCTGTTTAAACTAGATTCTGTAAAATTAAAGTAACAAATTTTTGTATACAACTCATTTAACGTGTCTGAATTTTTTCACTATTCTAAAATGAAAAATCACTCAAATTGTGTTTGTTTCCGTGGTTTGGAACATCGACTATATATCATTTATGATACCCATTTATATTTATTATATTTAACACAATAATGCATAGTAGTCTCATTTTCTAATAACAGTAATTGCCTTCTGGAATAACTTGAGTTAGAATTTTTCAACAAAACTGCAATCTGGGCCCATTTAATTTGTGGTTTGGTAGCCATGCCTGAAATAATTTTCGTAAGGTACAAATGGCGAGCTTTAAACTCATAGGATTCGGGAAAAGAAAATTTGCAATTTGACACGGAGAAACTTGACTCCCAAACCCAGACAGCACAGACACATTCTAAGAATATACTAGGAATGTTTCAAAAGAATATTCAAATATCCCCAGAAAATTTTCACAAGGTACAATATATATTCATAGAACATTCTATGAACATGAGAATTGGGCAGATTCTGTCATACTAATAAGGTTCTTAGAATGTTATTTATAATATTCTTAGGAGCTCCCAGTATCTTCTGAAAATGTTCCACGAACATTCAATTAATCTTCTCAAAATATTCATATATACTCATGAGAACATTGCGTTTTAAAAAAAGATATACAGGGTGTTTCGCATAAGAAACGACACAGAGCAGGGGCATGTAGGGGAACCTAAAATATGGTGATTTAACGCAACTTACTCCTAGACTAAGGTGCATCCCTGAGAAGTTATAGGCCTTCAAAGTGGGGTTTTAAATTTCGAAAAAAAATCACTACCTCAGTAAAATTTCAACTTAGAAAAACCAAATTTGGTACACGTTTTGGGTGTACCAAGAGCATTAATCATTGGTGAGTAGAGTTTAATCGAAGCATTTCAAAGGGTTGAATAGTGGTGATGCTCCCATAAAATATGACAGAATTTCTTAACCTATTGGCGGATCTAAAAATTATTATTTCGTTTTATGAGGAAGTAAATTATAAAACTTTTTTACTCATGTTATTTTTCAAAAAACTTTTGTCGTTTTCAAGAAAAACCCGAATAACTAAAAACACATATATTATCATTGTTACTTAAAATCATCAAAAATTCAATAGATGCCTGTGAAATTATCATGTTGAAGAATTTCTATAACTTATCAGTAGGTAATGCGTCACTTGGGACAGACAGGAAGTGGGGGCGGAGCCACGCCCGGCGCCTGCCCCGGCGCCTAGCCCCGGCGCCAGCCCCGGCGCCTAGCCCCGGCGCCACGCCCGGCGCCTGCCCCGGCGCCTGCCCCGGCGCCACGCCCGGCGCCACGCCCGGCGCCTGCCCCAGCGCCACGCCCCGGCGCCTGCCCCGGCGCCTAGCCCCGGCGCCTAGCCACGCCCCCAGTCACGACTTGGGCCAGACAGTCACATTTACATTTAGCCTTGTTATGTAACCTGCATTCTAAGGTCATTGACCTGTCTAGGAAACTTTGGCCAGACAGTGACGTCACACGACTTGGGCCAGACAGTCACATAAGTGTCTAACCTATTACTTCAAATTATTATATTTTGAAAAAAACCATTTGGTGCAGGTGAGTTTCGAACCCGGGGCATTCAGATGGGAGGCAACGATGCTACCCGTTGAGCTAAGCAGACGCTTGTTAATTTATTGTTTTAGGTTGGTATATATATACGACTTTTAATTACAAACAAACCATACATGTAACATAATTAAAGTTTTTGTTATTATTAGACAAATGGATGATTTACAAAATAATAATTAATATTAGAGGCGGAACCAAAACGGAGGAACCAAAATGGCGGAATAAAAAAAATGGCGGAATGAAAGATGGAAGCCTGTGATACCTTAAGCTGACATTATAAAAATGGCGGCTTTCGTTCTTAAAGATGGTGCCTTTCGCTGATAAAGATGGTTGAAGACTTATTTAAAAATAACACACAGAGGTCGTTAGCAAACAAAAGAAGGAAGTTCAGAAACATACTGTAGGGGGCCCCTTGATGGGTAAATGGTATTCGTGTTTGAGCTTGTCTAGAATACAGCCGTTAGAAGTATGACATCATCCACAAACCTGTTCCACAAACCTGTTTGAGTTTTGTCTGTACGGTTGTTATCTAGTGTAATTTCCGTTGAATGACATCACCCCATTATTTGTGTTTGAACTTGTCTGTGTATCTGTTTAATATACGCAAGAGAGAGGCCCGCTTAGGGTAAATAACGTGTCAGTTGATGACCTTGGTGAATGTTATCTTGTGTTATATCTGTTCAATCACCCCCATTACTCGTGTTTGAGCTTGTCTAGTACAAACCGAAAGGATGACATCATCCATGTAAATTGTTCACTACACACTGTTAAACTCATTCAAAATTTAGTTATCGTAGAGGTAAGACGTGCTTCAGTTAACTCTAACGTATCCAAGTGCTCAGTAGTGTGTTTAAAATGGCTACATTAAATGATGTGTGCTACCAGCAAATTAAAGACAACTTCTGGCATGGTTTATTTGGAGACTTTCAATTAATTATTGATAAAAACACTGGTTATTTTAATGCGACTAAGCTGTGTAAAGATGGTGAGAAAAGATTCAGACATTGGTTGGAAAATAAGAAAACTAAAGAGTTGATTACCTATTACAACGGTCAGGCGAAGAAACATTTAGGTAGCCAGAATACCGATTACCTAAATATTTCAACCGAAGGTGTCCACTTAGAATTCCGGCCCCCTAGATGTGCTGGAAGCAACATCTCAACTAACACCTACAACCGCTACATACTTGGTGGACTTTGGTGGAACACAGACTGAAAACAACTTGATATCTGGTACATATGTCTGTAAAGATTTGATATTAAATTTGGCTTGTTGGATATCCAATAGTTTCTATGAAAAGTGCAACCAAATTATTTTTGATTTTTTCGTAAGTGAATTTAATCAAAAATACAAGGATAACCTCAAAGAAATTGAAGTGAAATTAATGGAGATAGATGATGAAGTGCAGCGTATGCGAGAAACAAATGCTAAAATCACAACACATTTAGAAGATATATCTCCAAAACCAAGCAACCCTGGAAAACTTTGTGTTTTTGGTTTGCTTTCAAGAAATGAGAAGGATACTACCTATCCATATCATGCTGTAAGGACTCAGAAGAAAAGTTTTAAAAGAGCTGTCAAGAACTTTAAAAATAAACACCCTGATTCCGAAGTAGTTTTAAACATGTTGTATGATCCAAATTCTGTAAATCTCTTTAACAGAATAAAGACCGAAGTCGAATACCTCAAGGCGAAGAGAAACGATCTACAGATAGCAGATGTACCTCAGGAGAAGTTTATTCAGGATATTATTGATTTACGATATAAATTGTAATTGTTCACTTAGCTTAATTGTATGTAACCAGATGAAAAAATAAAATAACATTATTTTAATAAAGACTTTTATTTTATTCTTAGTACATTAATACATTAAATATATAAGCTTATTTAACATCATCTGAATTTATCCAAGAATTCTGAGATTTATCAAAACCCAGCCATTTTACATAGAGCTGCTTGCCTTTCTTCCTCAAGATGCGTTCAACCAGATAGATGTCTGTTTGTTTAGTCGTTTGTAGTTCTTCCTCTCAACAGTTTTGCGTCTCATGGCGATGTTGGATTTAAAAGTATCCACTTATCATGTAAATCTTTTAGTTTACCGTCTATTTCTCCCAGCTTATTCTTTAGCTTATTATTCTTTAACACATCAACATCTTTTAAAACTTGAGCAGTTATGTTCTTAGCTAAAATTTTCAATTTATTTTCAAATTCGTTTTTTAAATCTTCCAACTCAGGCTTGTGTACAGCTTCAAGTAGTATGGCAATGATTCTTTGTGTTACCTCATCTTTGTTCTTCTGATAGTCGTCTATCCATACATCAACAAATTTTTTATTTACACCATCTGTTGCATCGACTGAATCAGCTATGTTACACAATCTATGGCTTTGCAAATCAAAATCACCACTAGTAGTTCTTGGGAAAATCTCTCTTTCAATAATTTTAAACTTAGAACCTTTATTGGATTGGGAACGTCCGAACTTATCGATAGACATTTTTATACTAAGCACTAAGGTAGGTATATCTTTGATATATGTAGGTATACTAGGCGATAACACCAACCTCCTTCAGTTCTTCAATGATTGACTGAATTTCATTGTTATGAGCATTATTACCAGCAGCCTGGGAAGCTACTAAAAGTCTAAGTCTATCAACCAGCTCATTTATGTCATCCCAATAGACATATTCTATTTGTTTGTTATTTTGTATCATATAGTTGTTAGTGTTGCTGCTTACATTCTGAGCTCTAGGTTCAGTTTTTTGTTCTGCGTTATGATGTGTGTCGTAACCAAAACCTTGAGGAGTTGAGGATCTACGACCTCGTGGATTTATCACCGGTTTTATTAGAGTCAGATACTTTTCAGAGGAACAACCCTTGGTTCGTGCGTTGGGATCGTAGTTCATTTTATGCACACTAGTTGCTTCTAGAATATCTCTATAGTGTTGAAGATCGTCATAGGTATACCCTCTAGGTGTTTTCATAAATATCAATTCTAGCAGACCTTGTGTTTGCGGATATCTCCGTTGACCTAGTCGAATGTCATTATCAGTAAAATCCAAGTGTTTATTGCCAAGACTCCAGCTACCGGTATCTTTAGCGTAGCGAGCACCATACGTTTGATCAATGGTAGCGAGCCTTGGTGGTTCAGTAAAATACTTGTCTACATAATATCGAACTCGTTCAGGATATTGCTCCAAAAATTCTTGATATGCAGGGTTGGATGTGACAGTTTGTAGGTCTGCCTCAAGCTCTTCAAATGTTGGGATATCCTCATCGGAACTTGTCTCCTCAGCCTCTTCCCTAGGTTCAGCTTCAAAAACTTCATGGTCTTTAAGGAACTGTACTTGGGGTTTCGTTTCTGGTACCGCTTCTTCTTTGATTTGTTCAGCCTTTGGTTGTTGCTGGGGCTGCTGCTGCTGCTGTGCTGCTGTGTTTTTAGATATTTCACTTAGGGGCTCAACAAGTGGTTTATATAAACGTTGCAGAGCATCATCATTCTCGGCTCTGTTAAGTTTAAGCATTAAATGTTTTTTTCGAATATTGTCAGCAAGTTGTAAAATCCTTTTCTTAACTTTTCGCTCTTCCTTACCCAGTACTTCCATTGTGCTACAACTGGTCGGTATTACCAGCTGGTCTAATAATTTGTTTGAGCGATACAGGTTGTGTGGTGGTTTAACATATACTGACTCCTTCATGGTACATGCCTTCTTATTTATCACGATGTCTGGCTGTCTTGTTAGACAGCTGTGTTAGACAGCTGTGTTAGACAGCTGTGTTATACAGCTGTGTTAGACAGCTGTGTTATACAGCTGTGTTAGACAGCTGTGTTAGACAGCTGTGTTAGACAGCTGTGTTAGACAGCTGTGTTAGACAGCTGTGTTAGACAGCTGTGTTAGACAGCTGTGTTAGACAGCTGTATGACAGCTGTATGACAGCTGTATTAGACACCTGTATGACATCTGTGTTAGACACCTGTGTTAGACAGCTGACTGTCCTGTCTATCATCGTTTGTTAGAATAATATATATCTATCGAATCCTTTTCTATATCGACCTTTGTGTACATCGTTTTCCTTCACAATCACCAACACACCATACTTATTATCTTTCCAGCATTGGTGGCAGATAGTTTTAAATTGTTTAAAGTCCATATCGGTGGTCACATGATCGTCGTACACATGTTTTAAATTGGTTTCATCTTGCTTGAATAACACAATAACATTGGTGTTGTCACGTACCAGATGTTTGGGTATTCGTGTATATGTTTGACAGAGATAGAAATAATCAATATTCTTATGTCTGCCCATACTGAAGTATGCTCTTATTTTATCTTGTTTGTCACAAGCTACATCATCAAATATAAACACAGAGTTGTCCTTGGCATCTGCCGGATCTAATATTTCATCGTTTTCTCTATAAGGATAGTAACCAACACCTTTTGTTGCATTCATCACCTCCTTTAACATCTTGTATTTCGGTTGATACAGAGACTTTGAATACACATACACGTTATCAAATTTTAAACCGTTTGCTTCAAACAACAAACTCAGCATGACATTAGTTTTACCACACCCACTGGGACCACATATGATACAGCGAACGGTGTTTGGAAAGAGAGGACCATGCCTCAGTTGTTGTTGAGCTGTGTCCGTAACAACATCGTCTATATTTGTAATGGGTAAGGCAGAAGCGTGTTTGCTGGTACGCATCTTAACTTAAACTAAACTATATTTTATTTGGGTGTGTATATATATGAATGCAAGTGAGACACCCAGTCAGTATGCATGTTGGTGTCACAGAGTGAGGGCTGTTATTAACAAAGACAGATACAGGTTTTGCTGAAACGTTGCGGGGCGTTACAAACACCATGAAAGTTAACAGAAAACTTGATGAGGGGTTTTATGTAATCAACTCGAAGCCAAAGAAGAAGGTTCCCTTTAAAAACATACTAAGTCTGATTGAGGAAGTTATAAAAGATAGAAATCTTATTCCAACAGCGAACGCCGTATTTGATATAGCTCATACAATCGTTAGAAACATTGGTGGACGTAAGAATGTGCAGAAACCTCGAGTTATTCCAATACCTAAAAGTGGAGGCTTCCTTCCGCTGTTGCCTCTGATATTTGGTGGGCTGTCAGCACTAGGAGCTCTGGGTGGTGGTGCTGCAGGTATTGCCAAAGCCGTGAACGATGCCAAGTCTGCGAAACAGAAACTAGAGGAGGAAGAACGGCACAACAAAACAATGGAAGCCATCGCGATGGGTAGGAGAGGGAGTGGCTTGAAATTTAAGCCAAAATGCAAGAGACTGGGCAAAGGCATGTATCTCAAGAAACAGCGCTCCGGTTATGGGTTGTATCTGCAGAAACCAAAAAACGAGTAAGATGTTTACCAGCAAGACCTCTAACAAATGAAGACCTTATGAAATTTGCTGGTAAAATGAAAATTCCATATTTTAGAGGTGTATACATGCGAGATACTTTGCCATCGAATGGGCCACGCAAGAATGAATCACTTATCATGAATTTGCAAACAAACAAGGAACCTGGCAGTCATTGGGTTGCAGTTAAGAAACGTGGTGACACAGCCGTGTACTTTGACTCATATGGAAACTTGAAGCCACCAGTTGAGCTGCAGCGTTACCTTAAAGACTCTACTCTAATGTACAATCATGATGTGTATCAGAAATATAATACTTATAATTGTGGTCACTTATGTTTAAAATTTTTAAATAAAAGCCTTAAACAGTAGCCTGTGTGTATCAGTCATGGCGCACACCTTTGTGTTGAAAGACCGCAGCTCCCATCTGTCGTCAGACTACCATCCACCAATTGTTTTGGATGGTAATTATGCTGTTGCCTTGATAGGCTTTCACACCTACAACAACATACCCAACATCTATGAAGGTAAAAACAAATTTCATGTAAAAGAAGGAACCGGTTGGCGAACCATCACGATACCCACCGGTGCTTATGAAATAACACACTTGGAAGAGTTACTTCAAAATGAACTTGTTGGTGCTACAGCAACACACGAACAAAAGCAACAGGCTCTGATTCTGAGACCTAATCCGAACACCATCAAATGTAGACTAAAGTGTTATACAAATGTCAGTTTTGAATTTGATGGTTCGATTGGGCGAATGTTGGGCTTTTCAAAACAAGTTCTTCAGCCGGACACCTTTTATGAATCTGATTTACCTGTTGATATAGTGGATGTTAGACAGATTCGCATCGAAACCAATATTGTGTCTGGTTCCTATTATAACGGACAACCCTCACATACGCTGTATGAGTTTGCTCCGATGGTTGATCCTGGCTACGCAATCGACATAGAACCTAAAAATTTAATTTACTTGCCGGTGAACAAGCAAGAGATTTCCAATATAAGCATCGACATCGTCGACCAAGATTCAGTTCCTGTCAACTTTCAAGGTGAAGAGGTGTCTGTTCGCTTAAAACTTATAAAAGTTGCTTAGTATGTTGGTCTTCAAGGATATAAAAGCAAGTGCATCTACCACATCAAATTCAGTTGAGTCAGACACGTCAAAGGGTACGCTTCGTCCCGATAATATTGAGTTCCTGCAAAGCCTGGGTTATCATGTCGTCAAAACTAGAAATATTCAAAGAACCCGTGTTTGATGATGGCATCGATCGAGAAGAGCTGCGTTCTTACTATTCACCAACTAAATCGTTTGGTAACAGCGATGAAATTGAAATAGCCATCAACCAACAAGATGCGTTCGTATGTCTGGCCGAGTCAGCTCTAATAATCGAAGGTGCTCTGGAACCTGTAGCAATCCAAAATGCCACTGGTGCTTGTTATCTGTCAAATAATGGAGGAGCAGCTCTGTTTGAATCAATGACCTATGAGTTAAATAACAAGGAAGTGGAACGAGTGCGAGACCCATACACCACAACCATCATCAAAAGTCTGCTATCGTTCAGTAAGAATGAAGCCCAATCTCTTAGCAACGCCGGTCTGAATGTGTCGTCGGAGCACATCACCTTAAATGATAACAAGTTTCACATGCTCATACCTGTCTGGTTCCTCTTCAGTTTCTTTCATCATTTCAAAGGAGTTCTCTGTGGCAAACATACTTTCCGCTTTACAAGAAGTCGAAACGATTCCAACGGCTATTACAGCACAGGTACGGCACGAGCAAAAATTACCGTAACCAATATGTTTTTAAAGGTAAAACATGTATTTCCCAATGATAAAATGAAATTGGAACTGATGGGTAAAATAGCCAAAGACACCTCTATATTTCTCGCATACCGCAAATGGGACATATATGAGTTACCAGCACTCAGAGATATCAACAGAGATGTGTGGGCTGTTAAAACTGCAACCAACTTGGAAAGACCTCGATATGTGATTATAGCATTTCAAACAGATCGTAAGGATAACGTGAAGAAGAGGCCAGACTATTTCGATAACATTGGTATGTTGGACCTCAGAGTGTTTCTAAATTCAGAATGCTACCCTTATGAATCTATGAATATGGATTTTGAGAAATCGAAATATGCAGAAGCCTATAACATGTATACAGATTTTCAAAAAAACTTCTGTTATAAAAACATGTCGGAGCCTATCTTGAATTATGACGAGTTTAAAGACAGAGCTCTATTTGTGATTGACTGTCAGCACCAGAACGAGTCAATCAAGTCTTCAACGGTGGACATTAAGGTGGAGTTCATGAGTTACGCCAACTTCCCAAAAAATACTCGTGTTTATTGTTTGGTTATTCATGACAGTGTAATGGAATATAAACCTCTAACGGGTATCGTTAGAGCCATTATGTAATAATAGTATGTCATTTATGTATGTCATTTATGTATCAATATGTACAACTTAATTAATCCTAATAAATTTTTATTGTATGTAAATCAGTTGTTTTATTTTTATTTTGTTGCATTTTTATTAACCCCTTTCTGTAAGGTTAACAACTGTAAAAACGTTGTTTATCCTTTGCAAGACCCCCTCTCTCTTACATCAGTTTGTTTCCTCAATACAAGAGAGAGAGAGACTTGTTCAGTATGTGTTAAGTCGTGAAACAAGGATGACGTGTCTTGCTGTATGTAAGTACACTCTTCTTATTATGTCTGTTTGTATTCAAATAACAAATACAAACATAACCTTACTAACAATTGGATGGCAGGGTAATCAGCCTGTACAAGAGAGTGTGTGTTGGTTTTAGGTGTTAATACAGCTTGTTCTAACTTACTTAAATATTATATTTCTTCTGTTCAACAAGACGATTATTTTGATGTGTCACACATGTATGTAGCTCTAAGAATAGCTATACCGGAAGTGTCTACCGGAAGTAACATTTTTATTGAATATGCTTATAGAGTTTGCTTTGCTGAACAGCGTGTATGTATTGGTTCTATCGTACATCTCACGGATCTTCCGCGATAAGGGTTTGAAGTTTTTTATCTCAGTTTCTTGTAGAGCTTGTTACGAAACATACATTTTTGAAGTCGGTTCCTTTCTATCACTTTCCATTGAAAAGATATAACGATTTAAACTTTAGACCGGAAGTGGCCATTTTATTGTATATTCCACTTTGATTTGGCCTCCTTAACACCGTGCATGTATTGGTTCTATCGTACATCTCACGGATCTTCCGCGATAAGGGTTTGAAGTTTTTTATCTCAGTTTCTTGTAGACCTTGTTACGAAACATACATTTTTGAAGTCGGTTCCTTTCTATCACTTTCCGTTGAAAAGATATAACGATTTAAAGTTTAGACCGGAAGTGGCCATTTTATTGTATATTCCAATTTGATTTGGCCTCCTTAACACCGTGCATGTGTTGGTTCCATCGTACATCTCACGGATCTTCCGCGATAAGGGTTTAAAGTTTTTTATCTCAGTTTCTTGTAGACCTTGTTACGAAACATACATTTTTGAAGTCGGTTCCTTTCTATCACTTTCCGTTGAAAAGATATAACGATTTAAAGTTTAGACCGGAAGTGGCCATTTTATTGTATATTCCAATTTGATTTGGCCTCCTTAACACCGTGCATGTGTTGGTTCTATCGTACATCTCACGGATCTTCCGCGATAAGGGTTTAAAGTTTTTTATCTCAGTTTCTTGTAGACCTTGTTATGAAACATACATTTTTTGAAGATAGTTCATTTCTATCACTTTCCGTTGAAAAGATATAACGATTTAAAGTTTAGACCGGAAGTGGCCATTTTATTGTATATTCCAATTTGATTTGGCCTCCTTAACACCGTGCATGTATTGGTTCCTGCGTACGTCTCACGGATCTTCCGCGATAAGGGTTTTAAGTTTTTTATCTCATTTTAGTCGCCATTTTTTAATTCTGCTTACTTAGACGAGTAACATGACACTAAACACGTGGTAGAAAGGAATTGAACCTGTAACCAACCATTGTTTCAAAGCTTAAGAGTTGAACCTGTTGTCCATTTTGTTTCTGAGCTTCTTTTGTTTTGCCAGCGACCTCTATTGTCTCTCCGATATTTGGTTATGTCTAATAACAAAAGCTTTATGAATGGTTTGTTTTAATAGGGGGCGTAACTTTCAATCATGGAGTCTTCGACCAATACCATTATTCTCGCTTATCAACCTCACTCTCATTTGTCGGCTCTAAAGGTTGGGGTGACGTAACTTTAAATAATGGAGTCTTCAACCATCTTTATCAGCAAAAGGCACCATCTTTAAGAACGAAAGCCGCCATTCTTTATCAGCGAAAGGCACCATCTTTAAGAACGAAAGCCGCCATTTTTTTATAATGTCAGCTTAAGGTATCACAGGCTTCCATCTTTCATTCCGCCATTTTGGTTCTTCCGTTTTGGTTCCGCCTCTAATATTAAACATTATTTTGTAAATCATCCATTTGTCTAATAATAACAAAAACTTTAATTATGTTACATGTATGGTTTGTTTGTAATTAAAAGTCGTATATATATATACCAACCTAAAACAATAAATTAACAAGCGTCTGCTTAGCTCAACGGGTAGCATCGTTGCCTCCCATCTGAATGCCCCGGGTTCGAAACTCACCTGCACCAAATGGTTTTTTTCAAAATATAATAATTTGAAGTAATAGGTTAGACACTTTGGAATGTGACTGTCTGGCCCAAGTCGTGTGACGTCACTGTCTGGCCAAAGACATGGTCAATGACCTTCAGGTTACATTGGAAGCCATCTTGAACGCCATCTTGGGGGGCGTGGCTGGGCGCCGGGGCTAGGCGCCGGGGCGTGGTTAGGCGCCGGGGCGTGGTTAGGCGCCGGGGCAGGCGCCGGGGCTAGGCGCCGGGGCAGGCGCCGGGCGTGGCGCCGGGGCAGGCGCCGGGGCGTGGCTAGGCTCCGGGGCGTGGCTAGGCGCCGGGCGTGGCGCCGGGGCGTGGCTAGGCGCCGGCGCCTAGCCACGCTCCCACTTCCTGTCTGTCCCAAGTGACGCATTACCTACTCTTATCGATAGCAATTTTTTTATTTCTGTTGTTTGAGTTGTGTGTTTTCTAATAAATTATACTTATTCACACTTTTTTACTCATTGTCAAATTTGACCTATATATAAGTTTATTGGCAAATATTTAATTTTTGATGATTTTTAGTAATATTGATAAAATATGTTTCTTTACTTATTCGTGTTTTTCTTGACAACAATAAAGTTTTTTGAAAATAACAGGAGTAACAAAGTTTTGCAGTTAATTTCCTCATAAAATTAAATATTTTCTTAAATCTACCAATCTGTTAAAAGATTGTGACATTTTAAGGGTGCATCGCCCCTAATCAACTCTTTCAAATGGCTTAATTGAACTCTACTTACCATTGATTCATGCTCTTGGTACACTGAAAACAGGGACTAAATTTGGTTTTCCAAGTTAAAGTATTACAGAGATATTGATTTTTTCGAAATTTGAAAACCCCACTTTGAAGGCCTATAACTTCTCAGGGCTGCAACTTAATATAGGGGTAAGTTGCATTAAGTCACCATATTTTACGTTTACCTACATGCCCCTGCCCTGTGTCGCTTCTTATGCAAAACACCCTGTATACATTTTTTAAATGATACAGAAATTAAGAAAATGCAAAGATATGAAATATTGGATTTATCTTCAAAATTTACTGGTTTTCCAAAACTTAACTGGCCTTTTATATATTTTCGTATAAGCAACAGGCTAGAATTTAGGTTACCTTATTGTTCCAGTGGCTACACACACCTGTGAAATCAAGTTCAGATACGTAATAAGTCAACAATTCGAGTATTGCATATTTATTCAGATTAAGTATGTACTTATAACAAGTACAGAGAAATTTCTGAATAAAATATTAATAAAACTATTAAAATTTCAATAACATAAAAATCAAATAAATAAAGATACAGTTCTTGGAGTTGCCAGAAAATTTAATAGCCAAATACAAAGTTTCCGAGATGAATAATCGCGAGATAAATAGAGCCACAACAACAGGCTATTGTGCAACAATGTATCCTGGCCTCCTTAGAAACCGCAGTGTCATCATAATAGTGAAGTGGCGCCTGTAGGAATGCAGGCGTAAAACCAGCAAGTGTGAACGGAATATCTCCGTGACATTCAGCATTAGCAGATCCAGGTCACCTCCAGAGACAATAGTGCCACGCCTGGAAGGGAAGCCTATAAATAGGATAAGCACCGAGATAGGAGCGTTCATTACTTGTTTCCTAGTTAGTCTGGCACATGGCGTGTCAAGTAGTTTAATATCACTTATATATATATTTTTGTCTCATTATTGTATTAAGTAATCATTGTGTTTAAGTAATAATAAATTGTTTAAAAAAGTTAATTGTCTTAACGCTAAAGTTAAGTGGCGCAGTCGTTAGTATTGGTTAAGAAACCGAAAGAATATCGATTTCTAAGCGTATCGACGCCCAATAACCAATTAGAACCAAGTTACGCAGAAGTCATAGCCAAGCAGCCAAATGGGAGCAGAAACCATCATAGTATTGTAAGTTGTTTACTGCTATCCAATTTCACATTTTCCTGCCATATTTTTCAATTATATGTGTGTGTATTGATATAATTATATGTCAGACTCAGAAGACGAGTCACAAAGCTTAGGGAATATTGAGTACAGATTGAGATCGATAAGTATAAGCGATAATATCGCAACAGTAACTAAGTCAAATAGTAGTAATAGTAGTAGCAACATGACTGACCAGTTCAAAGAATTTTTCTTAAAAGCTATTCCCGAATTTGACGGGCAACCAGCTAATGTAGGTAATTTTTTAAAGTCATGCGACCTCGTAATGAACCAATTTTATATGCCAAACGAGAATTTATATATGAATCATTTCTTATTAAATTACATTCAAACAAAACTCACGGGAACAGCGAGGCTTATAATTAACACTAAGATAATAAACACATGGAACGACTTGAGAAGCGCTATTGTGGACAATTTTTGCGATCAGCGCGATTCTAGTAGCCTACTTGCAGAATTATTCACCTTGAAACAAAGGAATGCGGAAGATGCCCTTGCATTCGCTAACAGATGCAGGCATATCGAACAATTACTCATATCTAATCTAATAGCTAACGAACAAAACGAAGGCGTTAAAGTAATAAAAATGAACATTTACCAGGAACAAACATTAAAAGCATTTTTAGGTGGAATTAGGAAACCGTTAGGTCTAGCCCTTAGAAGTAGGTCACCAGGTAGCATAGAAGACGCCCTAAAGTTTGTATTCGCAGAAGAAAATTTCGACTATAGGGACAAAACAGTACAAAAAAAACTTTAATCAGAATAGGTCAGACGGACAAAAATTCTTTCCAAGACAAAATAACGCACCGTTTAATAATGTGCAATTTCAACGACCGTTTCAACCTAATTTCAGACCTTTTCAACAACACAATAACCAACAACATAACCCAACAAACTTTCAACCTAAATTTAGACCATCTCAGCAACAAAATAGACCGCAATATAATCAAACGAGTTTTCAAAATAGACAAAACCCGCAATTTATGAATAGAACAAATTTTTCAAACAATTTTAGACGACAGAATTTTAATAACCCACAGGGACAAAACCCTATAATTAACAATAGGAACTATCACGAGCCAATGGAAGTAGACAGCTCGAATACGAGGTTGTCACAAAGACGAGCAGCCCCATTACATAATACAGAGTTTAGCGATTACAACGTAACCAACGAGGGTTACGAATCAAATAACATAGACTACGAAACAAACGATACAAATTACGCAAATTATGAGGCAAGCCAGGGAAATTCACCGGCTGACGAATACGATAACCAACACGGAAATTTTCCCATAGCGAGCACCTCCCAACACGACACGTAGTCGATGTACTTAATATTAATGATTTAAATAGGTTACCATATATAGAAATTAAAGAAATTAGAGGAAAATTATTGATAGACAGCGGATCGTCGAAAAATTTATTAAACCCAACAATAGCCCATCAAGATTTCGCAAACAAAATAAGGACACAACCCTTCATGATTCGGACCCCGCACGGGACTTCAAATCACTCAGAACGCATAAATATCACCCTTAAATCAATTTCGGACAAGGCACAAGAATTCTGCCTTTTCGAATTTAACCCTTTATATTCAGGTCTCATTGGAATCCAATTCCTAAGGGACAATGAAGCCAGAATAGATTTTAAAAACGAAGTCATGCATCTGGGTAAGCAAATCATTAAAATTCAATACCCTCAATTAAACAATGTCAATCAACCGGCACGAATAAAAGCCAAAGCAGATGACCCAGATACTACAGCCACTGTAAACAATATCATAACAAAGGAGTACTTCAATTGCAATGGAGAACTTGAACTTGTAAATTACATGTTAGCGCACAAAGACGAAGCTTATGAAACACCGCGGAACCTACAGACTAGCCGACTACGTAACCAATATAAGTATCACGTTACAGATGAACGTAAGCGCAGCTCAAGGACGCCCACTATAACACAAGATACGGTTATATCGACAATTCAACCATATAATACGAATACTCGACATACAGGGAGCGAGCAAAAACAGATTAACTACGAAAACATTATAATGGAACAAATCGACGTAGATTATTTAAACGATGAGGAAAAACAGTTATTATTTGATTTGTTATCAGAATATAAGGACATATTTTTAAACAAGGACGAACCATTGACGCACACAAATGCTATAAAACATAGAATAAGGACCATTGACGACATACCAGTCCATTCTAAATTATATAGATATCCATACATACATAAACCGGAAGTAGATCGACAAATAAATGACATGCTAAGGCAAAAAATAATCAGGAAAAGTCACAGCCCATACAGTTCACCCATTTGGGTCATATCAAAAAAACTAGACAAGTCAAATAAACAAAAATGGAGGATTGTAGTGGACTATAGGAAACTAAACGAGAAAACAATACCGGACAGACACCCAATTCCCAAAATAGATGAAATACTGGACAAAATTGGACGAGCTCAATATTTCTCGACAATCGATTTGATTTCTGGATATCACCAAATTGAAATGGACCCCCGGGACATAGAAAAAACGGCGTTTACCACCGATACGGGACACTGGGAGTACACTAGGATGCCTTTTGGGTTATCAGGGGCTCCAGCGACCTTTTCCAGGCTCATGCAGAACGTGTTAGAGGGTCTAATTGGCCAAACATGCCTTGTATACATGGATGACGTCATAGTTTTCTCCACGTCATTACAAGAACACATAGAGAAACTAAAACTGGTATTCGAACGTTTCAGACAAAGCAACTTAAAGATCCAGCTAGACAAAAGTGATTTCCTAAAGAAGGAAGCCGAGTTTCTGGGACACGTCGTGAGCCCAGACGGGATCCGTCCGAATCCGAGGAAACTAGACGCAATAAGGAAATTCCCGATACCAAAAACCCAAAAAGAAATTAAATCATTTTTAGGACTAGTCGGATATTACAGAAAATTTATTGAAAATTTCGCACACGTCACGAAACCACTAACCAAGTGTTTAAAAAAGAATTATAAAATAGACGTTAATAACGAGGAATACATTGGTGCCTTTAACTCATGTAAAGACATCTTAATGAATTCACCCGTGCTTATACCACCCGATTTCTCTAAGGATTTTATACTAACAACAGACGCTTCAAACGTGGCGATAGCGGGCATATTAAGCCAAGGGGAACCCAATTCAGACCACCCGATAGCCTATGCCAGTCGTACCTTAAACGAAACCGAATCTAGGTATAGCACCATAGAGAAGGAATTGCTAGCCATCGTGTGGGCAACTAATTATTTCCGTCCATACTTATACGGACGCAAATTCACTATATATACGGACCATAAACCATTAAAATGGCTATTTTCGTTAAAACAACCAAATTCAAAATTACTCCGTTGGAGATTAAAATTAGAAGAATACGAATTCAAAATTGAATACAAGAAAGGAAAGCTGAATTGCGCAGCGGACGCCCTTTCTCGAGTAGAGATCCACCCCATAGATATAGACAACCAATCAATGGCCAATAATGTCGACGAGGAAGAAGAAATAATAGAAATAGAGGACGACGAAGGTGTAATAGAAATAAACGAGGACGAAACAGCTAATTCAAATGCGGATTCTTACTCAGCACCCGGTATACCAATATTAGAGGAAGAAATTATTAACAGTAAAACAAATCAAATAGTCTTTAAAAACACAGACAAACCAGAAATATTCTCAGTAAGGAAAGACAAACGAAACTTTATTTATGCAAACTTCAATTTAAATGACCCCAATCAAATAGAAAAATTTATAAAGGAATACTGTTTACCACAAAGAAAATATTATTGCCTTTTCGTAAATGAACAAGATTACGAACTAGTCAGTTCGGCAATCAACAAAAACTTTAATAATGTAGAGTCACCAAAATTTTATAGATGTTTAGAAATGAGGGAAGAAATCCAGGAAGACGAGCTAACGGATATGATAGTCAAATATCATCAGGGTAAGTCCAACCATCGCGGGGCTGAGGAGACTTACTTAAGAATAAAGAGAAAATACTATTACCCCAATTTAAAGAAACACATAGAAGAATATGTAAAAACGTGTGAGCTGTGTAAAACGTGCAAATATAACAGGAACCCGGTACAGATAGCATTAGAACACACTCCAACAGCATCCAAACCTTTAGAAACACTCCACGTAGATACGTTCCAAATTGAACGAGCAATATTTTTAACCATATTGGATCCATTCAGTAAATTCGGTCAAACATTTCCCATCAAAAGCAAAAACGCTACAGAAATTGCAAAAAACTTAATTAAATACTTTTCACAGTACGGAGCGTGTAAAACCCTAATTGCGGACCCAGGAACGGAGTTCTCGAATTTAGTAGTAAAAGAACTACTAGAGACATACCAAATAGAATTGCACACCACAACACCCCAAAACCCCGAATCAAACGGACCCATAGAACGATTTCACAGCACCATCATTGAACATTATCGATTATTTAAGGAGAAATTCAAAAATATGAAACCCATAGAATTAATACCCTACTGTATATTCGCCTATAATTCCACGATACACTCACAAACACTAAAACCACCATTCGACTTAATATTCGGCTATATACCGGAAATGTTTAACTACGACCCGGAAGTAATAATTACGCAAGAGTATAACGTACAACACAAAGAAATTATGAAAATCATCTACGAATTGGTTAGAAGTCGCATAGAAACGTCAAAACAAAAAACCTTACAACGAACTAATAAAAACACGAACCAGCCGTTCAAGGAAGGCGACGTGGTATACAAACAGATACCACCGGGATTTCATAAAAAACATAAAAACCCCTTTTCAGGACCCTATTCAATAATATCCTTATTAGAACATAACAAAGCTATTCTAATAAACCATAAAAATGACGAACAGACAATAGCACATCTAAGAAATTTACGTCTTGCAGGTTCCTTGCCACAGGAATAACAGCCCAAATACAAGACTTGACGGACAATCCAGGTATGCTGCCAAAGAAATTAGGTACAGCATACACAGAGACTAGCAGCTGGAACTTGATACATATACATGACCTGACACAACTACACGAAGACTATAACCAAATAAAAAGACATTACATAAACACAGTTACGTCTATGACAAAAGATTACCACGACGAATACCATAATTTTATACTAACATTAAATTTTACTATAGATAATATAGACGATACATTTTATAGGATATTCTTAGGGAGAGATAACACCAATGAGAGACAGAGACGGGGCATAATCAATGGGCTAGGATCGATATTTAAATCAATAACTGGCAATCTCGATTCACAAGATGGCGAACGTATATATCAGGCAATAGAAATATTAAATACAGACCAAAACAAAATTCATGATCTTTTTAAATCGCAAAATTCGATAATGCTAGAAGCAATTGGAGAGTTCAATAAAACGATCGTAGGGTTGAGTCACAATCAGGGCACGATAATAAATAGAATAAACGAGTTAGGTAACACAGTTGATAGCCTTAGGAGCGAACAACTAACGCACTATCATCGCATCAAAATCCTAGAGCTGCTGACCCAGCTGGGACATTTATTGAATAATATTCAAGAATTAGCACTCACAACTGAGAATGCAATCACTTTTTCAAAATTAGGAATTTTTCACACATCCATATTAAAACCAAAATTTATAATAAAAGAAATCAATAGAATACAAAAATACGTAACAAATGCCAAACTAATAACAACCACTGATCTGAATCTGTATGAAAAAATATTCAAAATAAAAGCAATACAAAATAAATTCCAAATTATATTTCAAATAGAAATACCTCTAGTTGAAGAGTCAGAATATGATTACTATCAGTTGTACACATTACCTATCCCAAAAAATCCACACACCTTTACCATGATAATCCCTAGAACCAAATACTTGATCCTAAGCAGTAAACAATATGCCTTTCGAAATGAAGAATGTCAAAATTTAAAGAACAAATTATATTTCTGCCAAGACGACAATCCAACAGCCATGAATGATCAGAACCCATGTGAAATAAAACTAATAAAATTTCAAAAACCTATCGATAATTGTAACCAAGAATTAGTCAAAATTAAACAAACCACAGTTTCGAGATATGGAACCAGTCAATACATCATCTTAGCGCCAGAAGAGACAAACGCCAGAATAACTTGCCAGGAACAAGAGTGGACCAATATCATCAAGGGTACCAAATTGGTCAACCTCCAACCAAACTGCCAATTGAAAGTAGGAAACAAAATTTATAAAACCGGCCCCACTACAGCGGAAACACAACAACTATTCAATCTCCCCAAATTAGAAACCACCACTACGAAGGAAGAAACAAATTACGAAAAGGTACCCGAACTCAAATTAGACAACGTACAGCTGCATAACATCGAGCAGATCCAACACCAACTCCAAAACATTAAGAAAAATATACCAGGCCGAATGGAACTACCACTACATCACCTGAGTATATGGACCATATTATTGTACGTGGCTATTTTAACCGCCATCATAATGATAGCCGTCAGATGGGGAGTCATAAAAAGAAGAACCACTAGAAGAACTACGAAGATCAACCCAAGAACCGACAAGGGAGAATTGAAGATCAACCCAGGAACCACCGAAGCCGGATTTCCCTTGAAAATCCGGAACGAACCGTAGCTTCGTTCTTCAAAGGGGGGGGGAGATAAATAGAGCCACAACAACAGGCTATTGTGCAACAATGTATCCTGGCCTCCTTAGAAACCGCAGTGTCATTATAATAGTGAAGTGGCGCCTGTAGGAATGCAGGCGTAAAACCAGCAAGTGTGAACGGAATATCTCCGGTGACATTCAGCATTAGCAGATCCAGGTCACCTCCAGAGACAATAGTGCCACGCCTGGAAGGGAAGCCTATAAATAGGATAAGCACCGAGATAGGAGCGTTCATTACTTGTTTCCTAGTTAGTCTGGCACATGGCGTGTCAAGTAGTTTAATATCACTTATATATATATATATATATATATATATATATATATATATATATATATATATATATATATATTTTTGTCTCATTATTGTATTAAGTAATCATTGTGTTTAAGTAATAATAAATTGTTTAAAAAAGTTAATTGTCTTAACGCTAAAGTTAAGTCGCGGTTACCCCACTAAAGTAACTTGAAATTTGGTAGACTATTGTTCCTACAGGTTTGCAGTGTGGCATTAAAGGAATTGCATTACACAATAGTACTTACACCTTTATAGAATACAACTAAATTGGACAGAACATGCCACAAAATCACAATCAATTGCACTTACACAAAACTACAACTGAAAGTCAGCGATCAGACCTTCTGACCCTTCCCTTGTCACTAACAGCTTGGATATTCTGGTTGTAAAGGCATACTTTGGCAAAATGATTCCGTATCTGATAAATTGCAAGTTTTATTGTACATTCATCTTCCCATCTTCAAGTGCACATTTTCTTCATTATATAGTGATACTTCTCATAGCATTAACTTCTTCCACAGGACTAAAAAGCCCGAGATGTTGCTTAGACAATTTTATAGATTTGCAGTATTCTTGCACTTTTCCAGTCCATCCACATAAAACGGTGGTTGTGGTTCATATTGCATGACTTAGGTACTACTGAAAATAACACAATTTTTAATTGTATATTATACAATCTAGGTGTACCTAATTCGTAAGATGATCCAGTCTCAAGCGATTGGCAAACCCATTGACAGTGTCAACTACAGGCGATGCTTTAAAACTTGTTTCTTTACTGGGTTTTAGTTAACCTGACACCATGTTTCAGTTGCTTATCTGTACACTGGATCTATGTTTGCAATTACACACTGTTCACGTCACATTATTATTTTAATTAATTATGTTAGAATAAAACCTTATACAACATTGATCACAGACCATTAATTTTGACATTAATTCTCATTTACGTCTAGCGGCCAGCGGCCATCTCGCCATTTACCATCTTCCCTTCCCGGCGACATGGACATGCGCTCTATGCCTATTAGAAGGGATTGTCTAAATATACAATATGTTTACCATAGACAGGTAACAGAATCAAACATGCAAAATAGTTACTATTTTAATTCCCACCACTATACCACAATCATCATCAATCTTTTTCATTAAATTTTTAAGTTATCTAATATTGTAAGGACATCTCGAACACATTCTAAGCGAATATTCGGAATAATAATCTATTCAAATATTCTCAGTATATTGATGAAAAATTTTCTTAGGATGTGATTGAATTAATGCACTCAGAATATTCAAGATTGAAGTTTGAAATTCCATAAATGTTATTAGAACATTCCGAAACAAATATTCTGAAAAAATAATGTTCTCACATTGTGAGAACATTCTGAGAATATCTTGTGCTGTATGGGAAACTGACCATCAAAGTTGGCCTACGGAAAGGATTTTTCAGTGTATATAGCGAAAATCTATATATTGAGTATAGGAATGTTCTACTTCAGTACACCATTCTTATGCTCCAAGTGGGCCTTACCGCAGGCACTGCTACATAATCCAGTTTGGCTAACAGCATAGCAAAGCGCCATTAAGAAAGGAGCTGTGTAAATAAACCAGCGAGCGAAACCAACTACCCTCATGGGTAATAACATGACAGGCGTTGAGTCACATCACTCGCTTTCCGCCATCACTTAAGTCTTGCCAGGACTGGCACTATGACGCATAACAGGAAACATCGACCGATGTCCTACTTGTTTAGCCTCTTTGGTATGTCAATTATATGCTCCAAATCGGTCAGGGACTGTCATATGTTTTAAGATCGACTTGGAGCATAGGTGTGTCTTATATATATATATAACCTCGGAAATTGATTCTGGATCTCCGGGGCTATTTGAAATTTTTTTTTTGAAGGTCCGAAAATACAATTAGAAAGGCTACGATATTGGACAACTTTTAAATAGAGAAGAGAATATGCTCACAGCTGCATTTTCAAGAAGAGAAGGGCTCACCACAAACTTTCATTTTCTTGCAACTCCTGGTACCAACGTTTTTCCAAGCAGGAGTGTTATGGTCACGCATGCCACAAAAAATAGAAGAGCTAATGTTTCGAAATCTGTTTGTTTAATTTTAGTTTTCTAGCTTCTATATCAATAACACAATATGTTTTCATAAACATTTAATTAAATTAGCTGAAACAGTTGACTTAATTAAATTTTCCACCTTGGCAGAAACCACCATACTCACAGGCAGAAACTACTTCACCATCGAGTAGAGACGGCCAGTTATATGTTATATTTTATCGTATTTTTTCAAATCGCTGAAAATTTGTCTAAATTTATTTGTCTATTTATTAGCTTCTAGTTTCCGAAATTATTGCTCAAGCCGAAGCGCCCGCCCTCCTACCTCTAGACTTTTGGTACGCAATGTAAAATCATGTCAAATAAATCAATATAAGTAATAATGTTTGGTAATGTCCACTTTACATTAATTCATGCTGTTTTTACCTACTTGCACTTCCTTATCATCTATGCAATAGGGCTGGGAAAAAATAAATCATTTTAAGTAACTATTTTGAAAGAAAATAAAACAACGTCTGTTTAAAGAGAGTAGTAGACATTTTAATCAGTCTACCCTGCTACTCGAATCGCTACAAGCATATCCAGCAGACGCTTCGTATAATGCAGCATGTCTAGTGTAATCGGCTTACATAATAAGACAAATCTCTTGTAGCTAAAGCTTAAATCTCCCTGCTGTAGTAGACTCGTTCTTGCACTTTATCTGTCCTTGCTGAATCTTATGTTACATTTCAATTTATTTTACTTATCTGGAAATGACCATAAACGTGCATCAGCGAGGTGTTCTGCTTCTAGATATATATTATTCTCGAAACTTTTGCGCTTAAGAGGCCGCAAATAGCTAAAAGACAATGTACTAACACAAACTGTGTTGCTTTGTTCAAAGCTGAAAACAAAACTTTTATAAGAAGCACTCATGATTTGCTTGCTTTTTCTGGTTTTGTTGTTTTTTGTTCTCTATAAAAGAGAGTGTGGAAGCTTTGTAGAGTGTAAGCTCAACAGATTTTTTTAATCTTTAAACAGTTTATCTTTATTTAAAAAATCGATAATAAATAGTGATATAAAGAGTATTTTTTTAGCTGTTTCAATGTGACATAGCAAAAGAAACACACACACACACACACACACACACACACACACATATATATATATATATATATATATATATATATATATATATATATATATATATATATATATATATATATATATATATATATATGTTTCTTTTGCTATGTAAGGAGGGTAGTGATCTTTAACGTGCCCAACATCGCATGGACACGGGACCGACGGCTTTACGCCCCCTCCGAAGGGCGGAACGTGCAGACATTCAACTTGCTCAAGTACAATGCCAGAACCTCGGTTGATGTTAATTTTACAGTTTGTACTGAAAAAGTGAAAGGAGTACCCTGGGATCGAACCCAGTACCCTTCGGTTCAGAGGCACACGTTCTTACCCCTGAACCAGAGAGGTTCTATATATATATATATATATATATATATATATATATATATATATATATATATATATATATATATATATATATATATATATATATATATATATATATATATATATATAGGGTGGCGCACTGAAAACGAAACAGACCAATTTGCATCCAGAATTTTTTTTTAAGAAACGCTGAAACACGTCATTTTTTACATTGAGGGGGACATATTTTGACATAAAACTATATTTGTCACATCAACCCCTTAAGGGTGGTGACAACAACCCTTATATTTCAAATAGGGAACATGGGTCAAGTGTTACATCATTTGAAAGCTCTTTCTTTTCTGAATTCACCTCACGAATTTTTTTAAAAGTTTTATCAATTCGTTTAAAAATTATTCACAGTTGAAAATGCAAAAACGCATTTCACTCATTCCGATAAGAAATGTGCTGATAGTCAATGTTTTGTTGGTTTTTAAACAAAAAATTAACTCTCACAACATATCTTATCGGAATGAGAGAAATGCGGTTTATTATTTCAGTTTATCGGTAGGTTTGATACTTGTTAGTACTACCGAAAATTAATTTCACAATGGTGTATTCTGTAGAAGAAAGAGTTGAAATAATTACTCTTTTTTAAAAAAAAGATGACTGTGCCAACCGTACCGCAAATTTGTTTAATGAACGACATCCGAACAGACATGTTAACAGAAAATACATTTTGGAGTTAGTTGCAAAGTTTCGACAAAGTGGTTCAGTAGCCAACAAAAAACGGGATCCTGAACGGGAATTTCCGGTTAGAAATGATACTACTGAAATGAAGTTTTGGACAAATTGCTGCAGACCCAACTTTGAGCACGAGAAAATTCGCCACTTTTTCAAACATCAAAAGAAGAACTATTCAGCGAATATTGAACAATCATAAATTGTACCCGTATAAAATTCATCTTGTAGAACAACCGAATGAAGATGATTTTGATCGGCGGCTGGAGTTTTGTGAAGTTATGACTGCACGAATACCTTATAACTGGAACTTTCTGTTCAATATCTGTTTTTCAGTCGAGTGTACATCTTTATTAAACTCTACAATCAATCGTCATAATTGTCGGTATTGGGAAGATAATAATCCAGGAGATTTTCACGAAGTCCACACTCAAACTCCACAGAAATTGAATGTCTGGACTGGAATTTTTGGAGACCGTTTAATCGCACCAATTTTTCTTGACGGCAATTTGAGTGGCGAAACGTATTTGGAGTTACTAGAAGATATAGGTAACCCTCTACTAATTGACATTGTTAAAAATGTAGAGAAAATAAGGTCGTGTTTCGACAAGATAGAGTTCCTCCGCATTTTTCACAACGTGTTAGGGAGTTTTTGAACAGAGAGTTTCCAGAGCAATTGATTGGGCGTGGAGGTGCTATTGAGTAGCGTTCTAGATCACCAGACTTAACTCCTTTAGACTTCTTTCCAATGGGCTATTTAAAGAGTAGAATTTTCGCAACAGAACCGGAGTCTCTGGAAGAATTACGACGATTGTTGAAGAATGCCGTCTAATAATTCCGCAAATGCTCCAGAATGTCAGAGCTCGTTTTGAGCAAAATTTGTACTTTTCTATGGAAGCTGGTGGTCAACAATTTGAACACTTAACTGAAAAAACATTTTTGAACGTTTGGTTTTTTTTTAACGAAAAATTGACTAATTGCATTTCTTATCACAATAAATGAAATACGTTCTTGCAACTCCAACTGTGAAATGTTCTGATAGTCAATTTTTTGTTTACAAACCAACAAAACATTGACTATCAGCACATTCCTTATCGGAATGAGTGAAATGCGTTCTTCTATCTTCAACTGTGATTAATTTTTAAACCAGTTGATAAAACTTCAAAAAAATTAGTGTGCTGAATTCAGAAAAAGAAGCTTTCAAATGATGTAACACTAAACCCATATTCCTTATTTAAAATATAAGGGTTGTTATCACCACCCTTAGGGGGTTGATGTGACAAAGTTGAGTTTTATGTCAAAACATATCCCCCTCAATATTAAAATTGACGTATTTCAGCGTTTCTTAAAAAAAAATCTCTGGACGCAAATCGGTCTGTTTTGTTTTCAATGCGCCACCCTATATATATATATATATATATATATATATATATATATATATATATATATATATATATATATATATATATATGTGTGTGTGTATATATATATATATATATATATATATATATATATATATATATATATATATATATATATATATATATATATATATATATATATATATATATATATATATATATAAGGCGCATATGCCGAATTCATGCTTTCGCCGAAATAAATACTCAGTTGTTGACCAGAGTAAAGCCAAATAATCAGTTGCCAAAAATATATGATACTTCGGCCTTTGTGCATAAACACTCTGCCAACGATCAATAATTAGTTGTTGATCAAATGCGAAAGCAAAAGTTATTTCGGCAAATGATTGACTAAAGTTATACCTTTCGCCCATTGTGGATCCTACAAATGCACAGACTTTAAATGAAATAACAAAAACGATATCCGTCAAAAAGAAATCCATGGTTTCTCAGAGACTATTAATAATAACACAAGTCAAAGTTTTATTATACAGTGAGCGGCAAAATTATGAAATAAATTCATTAAAGATTCATGGATTTGTGTTTGGACGATACGGTAGGCACGTCAAATCCACCTTAAAAAAAAGGAGATTTTTGCATAAAATTTACGTTTCGCCTCCTGCTTTTTAAATCTGATTTCATCGACATTTTTTTTAAATGACATCCCCCTTTAAGTGAATTTTCGTGACTAATCGGTTATCGATGGTAAGACTTTTGGAAAATTTCTTCAACTGAGCGCGAATTTGGGCCTCCAGAACCCATATTCAAGGTTCGCTTCAATTATTGTATGTGTATATATATATATATGTATATATATATATATATATATATATATATATATATATATATATATATATATATATATATATATATATATATATATATATATATATATATATATATATATATATATATGTGTGTAAGTGTGTATCCAACCTGTAACTCAAAAAACATTTGACCGATTGCCGACCAAATTTGGAGATTACCTTGATTGTGTTTGGATGAGTTCGAGGATGAGTACTGTGGCTCTAATTTGTTTTAAAAAATTGCAAAGAACATTTGAACATTTTTAACCGCAATATTTTTTGAAGTATTTATTCGAATGAAAGTTTTCACATAGGTAGAAGACGTCACAATATAGTTGTTAACCATAGTTCAAATTAACCGGTCGCCGAGAAATGTTAATTGAAAATAAACATTTGTAAAAAAACAATCTACGACATGAGTTCAAATTCCATAAGGCATATCGCACTTTCAACGTTGACAAAACAGTCCAGAAGAATATAAATGAGCCAGGTTGTCAGATGTAATAACTTATTATTATATATGACGTCATCGACTTTTTTTTAAATGACACCCCCCTTTTAGTAATTTTTCGTCACTAATAGGGGGATATCGATGGCAATGCTTTTAGAAAATCTCTTCAACTGAGGACGAATTTGGGCCTCTAGAAACCTTATCCAAGGTTCGCTTCAATTTTTGTACATATATATATATATATATATATATATATATATATATATATATATATATATATATATATATATATATATATATATATATATATATATAAATAAATTATATATATATATATATATATATATATATATATATATATACATATATACAGGGTGGCGCATTGAAAACGAAACAGACCGATTTGCGTCCCTTATCGGAATGAGAGAAATGGGGTTTATTATTTCAGTTTATCGGTCGGTTTGATACTTGATAGTACTACCGAAAATTAATTTCACAATGGTGTATTCTGTAGAAGAAAGAGTTGAAATAATTACGCTTTTTTTCAAAAACGATAACTGTGCCAACCGTACCGGAAATTTGTTTAATGAACGACATCCGAACAGCACAGAACACTCCCTATAGAAGTTTCACCTAAATGGAGCTAACCTGGACTTTATTAGGCTCTAGTTCGGACATCGCATATAGTAGATGTCGCTAGTAGTGCTACAATTCTATTGAACAAGCTGTTCAGTTTTTTTTGAGAATCAAAATATGATCGTTTTCATAAGCTTTGTGTTTAAACAATCATGTAATTTCAATTCTATTTTCAGTTTTCTTATCAAAAAAGCAAGGTGCTTTCATAGTTCAAGGTGTTTTGGTGAAACATAATTACAACTGTTTTAGTTTTCAGGCAAGTTTAGAACGTTTTAGTAGTTCATAGGTTATAAATAAATAACGTGTGGATATAAATATATACCAAGAAAACGATTTACTGTTAATTGTGTTCCGGGGTGCCTGGAATTATTTAGCAGAATACATCGTTTTTCGTTGAAATCATCTGAAGACCATTTTGATGACTGGGTGAAAGCTGTACAAAACCCTAAGATGCTTGGTTTATATCCACAGGCCATTTACGATAGATTTTATATTTGTGATCGTCATTTCGTTGATGAGGATAAAGTACCTGAAATGAGAAGAGGCCTGAAAAGAACTGCTGTTCCCATATTACATCTTCCTTTGAGTAAGTATTCATATATTTTAAAGTGCAAATAAAAATTTCTATTTCTATTTATACAACATCTCAGAAGTAAACAATGGATCGGGTGGATTCGGAAGGCGACCAGAAAGCCTGATAGTGTACACTGTTGTCAGATGAATATTACCAAGTGTCATTTTAAATAAAGAAGGAAATTAAAGGGTGCACAAATGTTTTTCTAATAAATGACAATATGACGTCATTTATACATACCCTAAAAGAAGGAAAAAACAACCTTGCCATACATTGTGGTCATGTGAGCATATAAATGTAATAGTGTACAAGCACGAGACTGCTGTAATATACCTACCTATCGATAAGGAATGGCAATATATACTTCATCTTACTTTTAGAATTAAAATGGTTTTTAAATAAATGTAATAGTAATACTGTTCTAATAAAACACAAGTGTATTTTATCTTGTTTGATTTTCCATTAATCATATCGATAGTAAAAACTGAAGATGCAAGTGGTAGAAGGTTCAAATTGCCAATTATTTTTTCCTATGATTGCAAAGCTTAAAACAGGCGTATGTGTGTTATTAAAACATAACTTGTTTTGCTTTCACTATAAAAATCATTAAAAAATTATTTGACCAATTTAACCTCTTTACTGGCAGTGGTATAAAATTAAATAGAATTTATTTGGATTGGCTAAATGAAATCAAATTTCCCGCGTGTGACTAAAATTCATCGCATCCGCCAGAGGCGCTGCAATATTGTTCAAAACGTCAGCATTGGCGTTTCTCTTCTATAGGGGGTGTTCCGTGCTGTCAATGCCAGTTGTAAATCGGCGAATGTCGACGGTTTATTATGAACAATAGTACAATATCGCTTATCTTGCTCATTTGTGCTATAAACATGGTAATTAAATATTTATTGAATGAATTTCGTATATATAATGTATATTTTTAGGTAAGACTGCATACTGATAATAATATTTATTGATAATTAATTAACATTTATTGACAATTATCCATGACATAATGAGAAATAAGTTAAATTTGTCCTGGTCCAAGAGGCAATTTTGCGAGGTTGTATTTAAATATTATAACATTTTCAGAATGACATTATTAATTACTTGAATTTTGACATAAACCAAATTACGAATTTTCTTCTACTTTCTACTATAAAATTCATTCCTGAATTTTACTTAGTGTCTTTACTCACAGAAAAACACAAACATTTTAAAATGATCATCCGCATCTTCATTTCTTCTTCTTTTTATTATATTTATTAAAATAAACCCAAATACGTCTGGAATTTGCAGAGCATATAACTTCAATATCTACGTCAACATAAAAGGTCAATTTGCAGTTCACCTCAAGGACAGTTTTAGATAAATCGACTGCCGATAGATAAAGTCTAGTATCTTACATGCACGTTGACACCATTATTACCTTTTGCTTCCTTGTCTTTGCTGAGTTATTTGCATTTAAACTTCTTCGCTGGTCTGAAGTTAAGAAGCGTTTAAAAGAGATATGGCTGCAAAATGTGAAAAAGGCAACTTTGAGAGGTTCGACTAAGCTGTTTTTTCGCATCTTTCGCTCATAATTCCTTCTTATTTTCCCCACTCAGCGCCCCTATTAATTTCGGGTCCTGTAACTTTTTTAAGGTTGTTTGCAAAAAAATTTATTCAGGTTGGTTCATCCGGGGGGAGGAGGGGGTGGGAGGTTTCTAAGCTTGTTTCTAAAGAAAGATTCTAAAAATCGGAAATCTGTAAAATAGGGTGTAAGGATTGTGAACTTAAATATGTTGGGCAAACTAAGATAACTATTGCAACTAGATGTAAAGACCATTTGGCGGAACTAATATGTCACTATTGATAAATCATGTATTGTTCAGCATATTTGGGTTAATAATCATGATGTAGATAGAGAAAATCTAACGCTAATAAAAAATGTCAGTCAGTCGCGACAGTTAGAAGCTTACGAAAGTATGTATATCGTTGGAAATTTGAACAAAAATGTTTTGATGAATAGAGTAGGTCCGGTTCTGTGTAGTCCATTGTTAGACCTGTTATCTGAATAATTAGTATGTCCTTCTTAGAAAGAACATTTAATAACAATAAGGCTCAACAGTGAGGTCGGTCTATATACCTTCCTAGAGGATGCTGTTCGCTATTGCTTGGAACTAACATACAATTTGTAGTTCTAATTTTTATTCGATTGGTTAATTCATCCCTCTGATGGCGCTAATTTTGTTAGCGAAAGAATCGTCAGGTTTTCCAAATTGTACTTACAATTGTACTTAACTTTGTGAAGTAAACTGCAAATTTACCAGATATATTTTATTTCTAGGTACTTGGTTTAGTGCTGCTTTGGTAACACAAATTACATTCCTGTTCGTCACTTGTTTTGCTTGTTTTGTTTTTTCAACTGACTGTGTAAATCATTAGTAAAGATCTTCTTAGAGATCTTGTATTTTATTTGTCCTTTTTAAGGTACTTTTCGTTTACTAAATCAAAAATCTTAATCTTATGAAAATGCACTACCATTGTGTACTTGCTGCGTCTCGAAATTTTTTACTTTCAAAGAACATTGACTTGACATTGATAAATTTTTGAACGAAAGTCATGTAAAGAGTGGAGAATGTAAACTCAACTCATCACAACAATCAAAATATAAAGGCTCTTATTCAACAAATTGAAGTCTTGTTTCCTATAAATATAATTTTCGACATGCAATTTACTGACGTTTGGACAATAAGCCAATCTCTTGCCACATTCCTCTTGTATATTGCTAGTGACGTCAGGGGTAACTCGACTCATTCATAACTATTTCGATTTTCAAATCTTCTAGGTCATTTGGTTTGTTAACATAGATTTTTAATTTAAATACCCCCATAAAAAATTTTGGGGCGTAAAATCTGGAGCTCCGGAGGGCCACTCTCTTGGTCCTCGCCTACCAATCCACTTTCCAGGAAAGCCGTCATTCAAAAACTCGCGAACAGGACGTGAACAGTGCGGAGGTGCACCGTCTTACTAAAACAAAATGTCACCGCTTGGTAAATCAGGATCATCTTCATTTTGGAAAACTTGCAGAAAGAACAGGAATACGCTCTTTCCTTAGAAGATTATGACATCGCTGCCCAGTGAATGAAGAAATGATCTTTGATTATATCGTGTGCTTCAGTCACCCACTCTCTACTCCAACATTGGTAGTTTTGTTTATTCACTGTTCCGTTTCGTTAAAATGATGCTTCCTCCGAAAAAAGAATCTGGCAAATAAAGTCTGGATTACGGTTGCATAAATCTTTCATTATTTTACAAAAATCATTCCGCCAAGGTGATGATCAGCTGTATTTGGAAGGGGTGATAATAATTTTAATGCTCGCAATACTGATCGCAGAGAAAATTCATAGTTTGCTGCAATTGACCTAGATGCAACACACACACTTAATAAAATATCAAGTTTTACATCTCCATTGTATTTCTTAGGACGCCCAGCACTTTGCATGTGCTCTCTTAATTTCTTCTCGATTTTATTGACAGTGGATTGGCTGATAAGTCTATCTGAATATTTCGCTGTCAACAAGAATTAAAATTTCTATACGCTGGGTTTCACTTAAATGTGCCCTGCTTAATTAAGTTTAAAAAGTCTGGACGCAGTAAGTGCGTTATTGAAGTTAATTTTCATTAAAATGTTTTTAATTGCAAATATGTCTCTCTAATGCAAGTAGTTATCAATCTGGTTACCTGTATAGCCTATATAGTCGAAATAATGTAACATATTTTAACAAAATAATTATTGTTTGACAGAAAAATTTCGAAATTAAACTTTTCAGAGAAACTGGTTTCCTAGCCAACAAACCTTAGTGTTTACAGCAAATTAAATCGTTGAAACTTGAAACATTTAATGAAAATTTCCTACTAAAAACGAACTTACTGCGTCTCGATTTTTTTCTTACAAACCTGCATCATATTTCCTTAAATAATGCAAAAATGCCATAATACAAGAGTGTTCGAAAAAAGTTTGTACACTGTAATTGTCAAAATGTTTTTTATAAAATGCAGATCGACATCATATAATTAACGTATACATTTTTTCTCGCATCTTGTATAATAACAATTAATTTCAGTGTCACCGTAGGAATGCGTCACTCTGTATATATCTAAGCAGATAAAAACTGAAAGTAAACACGGATATGGATTTTAGGGGGCCTAGTTTGCGATCATTTGGAAAAATATTTTTAAAATTCAAAAGGCGCAGACTTCTCATTAACGATTTTTTTCTACCAAAATTAGCTTAAAGTTATAAACCTTTAAACCATAAACTTAACTAAAATTACCGCAAATGCATCGGAGAAAGGGTCTATTTGAAATAAATGTTCTGGAAATATTTTAGTAAAATGAAGGAGAATGACGGTTGAAGCTGAAACTTAAGGGTTGGCAGAACACTCTTCTTGCGACATTTTATTTACCCAATCCGTATTTGTTTCAGGTTCTTTGTTCTAAATGTTGCCAATTTTGACGTTTCAAAACGCGACTTTGGCGCTTTAAGGAAAACCCCAATTTTGTTTTCTTTAAGTGTCCATAACTTCTTTAGCTTTAAACTTACTGACCTAAGTTTTGGTACGTGGTTCATACTTTCTAATAGAAACACGACTACCAAATATGATTGCCCTTACTTTGTTATTTCTGAAGTAATTTTTTTTTTCGAAAAAAAAAACCACAAAATTTTCCGAGAAAACCTGGGCCGATCTTCCTAGCTAACGAATTTTTCCAAGCCACTTGCAAATGGAAGGTACTCAGAAAATTTGATTAAAATAGGTGCTTTATCTTTTGAGGTATCGGTGTGATACACACACACACACACACACACACACACACACACACACACACACACACATACACACACACACACACACACACACACACACACATACACACATATATATATATATATATATATATATATATATATATATATATATATATATATATATATATATATATATATATATATATATATATATATATTATGATTTATATACCCACATGAAATTATAAGTATAGGTTATGTTCTCACGATTTGGGTGTATAATTATTATGTTTTAGTAGTGTACTTTGTTTTTAATTCGTTAAAATGTTTAAGTAATTTTATGTATATTAAGTGTAGTTTGAACATACTTTGTGAAATTGTATGTATGTTTTGTAAAGTTTTAGATGTACTAGACTCCTATGTTTGTATACCTGATATTGTAATGGATATGATGTTCTATATTTGTGAATCTCAAAGTTTATATAGTTGGACGCCTTTAAATTTATTTATTTATTGATTATATGGTTCACATTCATTATTTTATTTAAATCGTTACTCAAATTATGACACTTTTAGAACACCTATATATAATACCTATATATGTAAGTAAAATTTTTGTTAATCTTAAGAATTATAACCAGTATTAGGAATATTTATATTTATAATATTAAATTGAATAAACTTACCTTTTTTTATTTAATTTGTTTTCTTCTTATTTTATCCACGCCTTTATGTAGGGTCTATTCAGCAGGGATGTAGTGCGATCAATTGAAAATTCTTACATTTAACCTTTTAGCTAAATTTTCTTTAGAGTTTTTTCTTAAAATTATGTACCTTGATAGGAATGAAACCACAAAATATTACAATTTAAAAATTTATTTTCTATTAAGGCCTGTTTTATATTTTAACAATTTTACCACAATATAAATAATTTAATCGACCATTGACAATTTATATTTTGTTTTACATTAATTATCTTACTAGATCCTCTAGCTTTAAATAGTGGCCATCTAAATTTATAAATTACTTTTAATATAAGTTTGCAGTTCGAACTGACTTTGAATTTGCCGCTATACTTTTCTGTAAACTGCTATCCTTTTCCAATGTTCAATGTATTGATTCTATGGCAACCGCTTTGATGCAAAATGGTTGATATTTGATTTATTTAACATTCTTACGAATGTAGTGTAACAACATCTATCTATCTAAGCTTGGTGGCACTTTTACCAGCAGTGTTAGAGGGTAGGGGGGAAATGAAATACACTCCGTGGAACAAAACACACCCATAGTAATATGGAGACAAGAAGTGGTAAACCCCTCGAAACAAAGAGCCGCTGCTTGGGGAGCGCCATGCCATGTTTAAAGGCAGTACTTCACGTGACAGAATGATAACCACTGGTGGAAGAGTGCTGAACAGACGGGCGTCTGTCGGAAAACCCGAAAATAATGCATCCGAACCAGAAAGTAGCGCTACCAGAGCAATAAAGGCTATAAGTTAAGATGAAAGTGTTGCTGAAGTTTTACATCAGCCCACTACATAGCAGGGCAGGCATAGAGACCGAACTATATGGACAACTGGAATAAACGAAGCTATAGTTCGCTGTTACCACAGAATAACCCGACTTGAAACTTCCGATTCTCCGTATAGTAAGGAACTGCACAGGATATTGCCACATATGCATTTGAAAGAACTACATCAACTGATTTATGTGAGAGCAGCCACATTGCTGGAACTGAACGGCCAGAAGTCTAGAAGACTACCAACCAGAAAAATTAAGCCAACAGCACCTGCAAGGGAGAGGCGACCCTATGATAGAATAGGAAATTTTAGACGCGAGATATGCATCGTTTCCCAAAGACTGAAACCAGAGTCAAGTGAAAAAGTTATAGGAATGCTGCAATAGTGGTAAACAAGGAAAAGTTAGCAGATAACCCACCAAGCGTAGACGTACTCAATCTCTTGAAGCAGAAATTGGTACCGATTTCTAAGGAATTAAAGCGGTATAGGGTCAGTAATGCTAAACGATTACAGAACAGGCAGTTCTCCAGGAACGAACGCGTTTTCTACCAATGCCTAAACTGCTCCCAAGAACCTGAGCAAAAACCAAAACTCTCGACACGAGAAGAAATATCGGATTGGGTGGAATCTGGGCGACACCGATGCAACATAAAAACACCAAATGACTCTATGACGAAAGGAAAGCTGCAAAACTATTGGTACAGACTCGTGAATACCTGAAATATGCTTCAACCACGTTATAAAGCACCCAGATATTATCTCCGAGTTCATGACATACGGTATTACTGACCTGCTACCTAAAACCAACCAGCCAAATACAGACCCATCACCTGTCTTCCTACAATTTATAAAATACTTACCTCTGTACCGGCTGACAGGATCTATCATCTGGATGGAGATGGACTGCTGGACGATGAATAGAAAGGATGTCGTGAAGGCTACAGGGGCTGCAAGAAACAGCTCATCATAGATGCAATAATAGAATCTACTGACAAACCAACTAAAGGCTCTATATATACAGCATATATTGACTACCAGACAGGTTTTGATAGCATACCCCAATCATGGCTGACAGGAGCGTTAAGCTTGTACAGGCTTGAAACTAGGATCAGTAGTTTTCTTCTACATGTTATGTCGCCATGGAGAACTACGCTTACAATAAAAATTTGCGGGGAGACATTGGATGCAGGGGTGGTCAGTATAAGAAAAGGAACTTTTCAGGGCGGTGCTTTGAGCGTCTCTGGTTTTGTCTGGCATTTCGTCCCTTGACCCAGATATTAAACCGACGCAAGAGAGGGTATACTTGGCCCCAGTCAGAAAGACAAGTTACTCATCTGTGGTATATCGATGACCTCAAGCTGTATGCCGCGACAAAGAATCGCCTTAAATACCTCTTATCGTGTGTGGAGACGAATGACATCCGGATAAAATTCGGCCTAAATAAATGTAGAGTCAGCAACATTCCGCGATGTAAATGTGTTGGCCACGCGGGATACGAAGCTGCGGGGAGCTTGGATAGGTTGTTTGAGGGCAAGCAGGAGAATTAACTATATAAGTACCTAATATATCAACAAGCCAGATGCAGATCCCAGTTTTGCAAAACAGCAGGCAAAGGAGACATACCTCAGGAGAGTGCGGCCGATCCTCAACACTCAGGTTTCTGCTAGAAACTGTTTTTGGGTGAACAAACACTAAGCTTAAAGAACTGAACACAAAAACAAGAGTCGCTTGTACATTATACAGAACTCACCATGACATCTCTTGTCTGAAAAGGTTTCATCTACCACGTAAGTTTGGAGATAGGGGTATACCAGATGCACAAGTTCGACATCACAAACTGTTGATGAATCTGCGACAATATCTCTACAAGAAGACAGAAACTAGTAACTTACACATGGATGTAACTAAAGCTGATAAGAAAGCAACTCCATTGAGGCTGTCAGATAAGCACTTTGATTCCAATTCAGAAATCGCGACACGACAACATCTTATGGAGAACTGGCAAGGAAAGGCACTGCACGGAAAATACCTGACAACAATTGAGGACGACACGATGGACACGGGAGCATCTGCATTCTACCTACGATCTGGAAATATCTTTGTGGAGACTGGGGGAACCATCGTTGCTACACAGGACCAAGTTATCTCAAGAGCTCACCAGAAACAAATCATGGGTCACAACATCGATAACCTCAAATGTCGATTATGTCATACCAAAGTGGAGACCTTAGATCACATTGTTGCGGGATGTTCAATACTTGCGCTAAAAATTAATTTGTATCGGCATAACCTAGTTACAAAAATTGTACACAAACAGCTACGTCATAAGTGTGTCGATCATCAGGAAATTGTTCTATACTACCAATATGAACCTCCAAATATCTATGAAACGGCGATTGTGAATCTTTACTTGAACAGGAAGATCCAGGCGGATAGGCCGGTACTGAATAATATCCCCGCCATTGTTCTCACCCTGAAGCCCACGAAAATCACCTACATAATAGATATTGCTGTGTCCCTCACCAATAACTTAAGTAAGCCCTACGGTGAGAAAATAAGCAAATACATACATCTGCGGAATAAACTTGCAAAAATATGGCACATGGAGTCTCTGATCTTTCCTGTTACCTTGGGAACAACAGGAGAGACAACAAAGAGACTCAAAACCAGCCCTAGTGCACTGGGTCTCTACTGGCAACTCCACAAGCAACTCCAAAAATCAGTCCTACTAGACACCTGCAGCATAGTGAGGAGAGTAATCGGGAACGAGCAACAGTATTTTTAATACTCTCAACTAAGCAAACCATCTTGTTTTGAACCGATGGATATCACACCTGCCTTCATAATCATTTATCAGAGTGACTTAACACCGGTTGTTCATGGAACACAAAGCAACCCAGAAGGGCGGCTCAAGACGTGAAAATATATTTAATATTATTTTTAAGTAAAAAATATTTATACGAAAATTCGCTAGCATAAATCCAAGTAATATCGTTTATAATTAAGTAGGTCGCATAGAAATTATAATTATTGACCTGGAATTGCTTTTGTTGTGTGTTTATGCAATTAATAAACATGGTGCAACTGCAGTTTGCGATATTGAAGAATGCTGACTATTGCTGATGGCGCATTGTTGAGAATGTGGACCAAGCAAAGTTATATAAACCAGTGTTTATATACATTAAGAGACATTTGACTTTTAACTTTTGCTTTGAAAATGTAGACACTATTATTAGCGATTTTTTAGATTCTGAAAATGTAAAGACGCGAGAATTTTAATTTAATTATGTACAGATTTGGTTTAAATTTTATCCAGTTAAGTCAGTTTTAAAAGGGTTGTTAATTCATTTTTTTATTTATTAAAGTTTTTATTACAAATTACATCGTTACACATGTCACAATTATCCTAGTTATAAACCATTATCCCTAATTATCCTCCGCTCCTTAAACAGCAATGAAAGGAGGAAATGTGTTGCACAACGAAATAATAATAATAATCATATTAATAATAATAATAATAATAATAATAATAATAATAATAATAATAATAATAATAATAATAATAATAATAATAATAATAATAATAATAATAATAATAATAATAATAATAATAATAATAATAATAATAATAATAATAATGATGATAATGATAATAATAATAATAATAATAATAATAATAATAATAATAATCTGTTAACCGAATTTGATGCATTTCATTAAAAAGACATATGTATTTACATTAAAAGTATTTTTATGAAAATTTGCTACCATAACGCACCTGCTGCGTCCAGACTTTTCACTGTTTAACGTGACCATTATAATTTTTACAGGTTATATAACTGTTTTTATAATGCATGCTCATGCCTTTATAATTAACCTGTAGAATTGCAATAATAAATAATAATTGGTAGTATCAAAGTTTAAGATCACCCTGAAGGTAAGTAAACTAAATTTAGTATATAAAAAATATTACTTCCTGTTAAGTAGTGCTTTTCCTAGTTGATGTCAGAACTAAATTTTATACCAGCTGCTGTATCTGAGAGCCTTATTTAGTCCCAGGAAAGTTTTTAAAGGACTATGTGAATGTTCTTGCTGCCTAAAGCCATTTATTGTCGCTAAAGCAAATGCATTGTGATAAAATTTGTCAATCACGGTCTGAATCTGGATAGATAAAATCGACGGAAACGCAATATATAGAAGTGAATAGTCATTTAGGGTAGATCTATTGCTCCGACAACACTTTAGGAAAATTTGTGGGAACACGGTGAGAGATATTTGATAAGAAAACCGATGCAATATATCTTACGTGAGCCAAGAATGTAGAACCATTAAAAAACTTTTATGATTGTTGGAGTTTCAAGTGTTTGAGACGTGCTTTTTCAAATTTAGTTCCAAACTTTTAAAAGTTGTTAGTATAACTTTTATAAGAAATGCTAGATTATGTTTATATTCTGGGTAAGTTAAAAATTGTTTCTCTTCACAATATCGTTTCGCTTGCATGGCTATATAGGTGTGAATGTTTTCATCCCATTTCCACTTGACTCTCAACAGCAACTTCGCAAACACAATATAAACTTTACTCACGTGATAATAAAATTAAGGGATACATTCATTTTTATTGATAGTTCTCATCTACGGATGCTACTCAAATACAGACATCGTAGGTGTAGTAATTTACCACAAATATATTTCGAAGTCAAAACCTTCTTGAATACCACTTACATGACCGAATGTACACTAAAAATTGTGCGATTTATGTTATTATTATTATTATTATTATTATTGTTTATTGGCAAAAACTATACATTATGTTAATACAATAAGTCTTATGCGACTTGTGGTGTATCATATAACATAATTTAGAAGGTTGAATCCTAAATATTTTGACAGTCCGACACCAAATTCAATACACTTCAGATTTTGACGTACCAAACTTAATTCTTTTTTCTCTTCTATTTCGCACCTTCTAACACTTCAACCAACACCTTCATTTACCATAAATCTCTGCTATTCCATAATATCTTTCCAACTGCTATTCTTTCCAAGCAACCCATATTTTCACCAAAATTTTTGAATTTGTAGGAGATAAAAATAACTTTAGTTAGACAAATGTCATTCCCATGATAATTTTTTTGTTAACAATGAAAAACATTTATAACCTTTTTTAATAAACTTATTTGTAAAGAGCAATGTTTGTGTATCTCGAGGAGACTGTTCACTGGGCACTATAAAAAATTCAGGACGCAGAAATTGCGTTATGGTAGCGAATCTTCATAAAAATATTTGTAATGGCAAATGTGTATTTTTTTTAATAGAAAGCATCAAACCTGGTTAAAAGTAAACTTACTATGGCAGAAACTATGTTTCCTATATCATCAGAATAACTTTAATAGTTTGAAAAGGTACAAAATTTTCTGAAAATATATTGAAAATATTCGCTACAAATCTGGGCAGATTTTCCTGGCCCACGAACTTCCACAAGCAATTTAGACACCTGCCTAGATATAATTGTTTACAGAAAGATTTTTGACAAAAATAAAAAAAGGTTTCATAAAAATTTTCAAACTTCTGTTACGAAAATATTCAATTTTTTTTTAAAATGGTTTAAGTATTGTTACCTAAAAATATTTTTTACGAAAATTTTCTAAACAATTTTTTACGAAAATTTTAAAACATTTATGTTACAGTAACGTATTGAACATATTGTCTTCTTCGGGTCTACTAAGCATCGTGCGACGAGGGCACCATCACGTCTATCTTTTAGGGGCTCCGCTATGAGAGCAGACATACAATCAAGTTTCTTTTCTAGTCTGGCTCTGACAATCTTCTCACTGTTACCAGGAATCCGTGTATCCTCGTCGACAATAAGTCTCACCCTGAGAATAGCTTCGCCTGCTGTTGGAGATAAATACAATTCTTCGTTACCGATTCTCAAGATCTTATTCTGGAAGTCTACTGAAAGGACATCGAACTCTTCCATTAAATCCAGGCCCAGAATAAATTCGTCGACGATTTCTGCGACGACAGCCCTTACCTGTAGCTCAGTACTGCCCAGCCTAATGTAAACAGTGGCCTCTCCATGCACAGGTATCCTATCTCCTTTTTCCGTCTCCAACACAGGCTGTTTGTTGGTTGTGAGTGCCGACCTGTTTGGCAACATGTCTGGACGTACAACGGATCTAGTGGCACCAGTATCGATGGTGAAACTGCATTGTCTTCTGTCTATACTGCCAGGTATAACGAGGCTCTCGCGGTAGCGTCGGATAGTGGAGACCCTGACCTTGGGGCCTTGGGTCTCGCATGCCACGTGTCGCCCACCTACACTGGCGTCGGGTCGTTTTCCCTGATGGCGCCCCTTGTTGGCGCATTCTTGTCTTCTGCGAGCCACCTGTTGGGTTTGTGAGCACTGCCTACTTATGTTTCCTTTCCTACCACACTTGTAGCATTTTATGTCTGACCAATCTGCTTTCGTTTTACGTGCTCCGACCGTTGCAGTGAGCTTGTTTATGGCTTCCTTTGTAAACTTTATTTCTTGCCTTAGTTCCCCAGACGTGTCTGAAAGGTACTCTTTCTCCTTCACTTCGCGCAGCCTGTTGCGGCGAGGTTGAGATGCATTCTTCGCTGCTTCAAATTCCAAGCCGTAAATGACGCAGTCTGTAAGTGTTTTGAATCTTCCGAGCCTTAAAGCTTGTTGCATTTCATTGTCAAGTACCCCATCTATGAAAGTCTGGACGGTGATCTGGTTGACAAATTCTTCTGGGGCTTGGGGATATGCCAGTCGCACAAGTTTCTCCACTTCGGCACTGAATTCTTGCAGAGTCTCATTTGGCTTCTGGACCCTTGTCTTTAGTTGTGCCTGGTAGACTTGGCTCATGTACTTGTTACCATATCTCAAATCTAGGGCCAGTATCACTGTTAAGTAGTTTTGCTGTTTCGACTCCGGGATGTTCTGGAGGATTTCTAGGGCTTTACTCGAAGCGAGAGAATTAGAGCAGTTGCTGCCTATTGCTCACTACACCCATTGCTGAGAGCTGCCGCCTCAAACTGCCTCCTGTACATGGGCCACGATGTTTCTCCGTCAAAAGTCGGCGGCTTTAAGTTTCCATTAGGCTGCTGCATAGCTGGTACATCCGCCTCCGGGCGATTTTGAACTGGGGACATTCCAGTAAGTCCTCTTGATTCTGTTCTATCAGTCTGGACAATCACCTGTTCGGTCAGTTCTTTATGTGTGCATTCTGTTTTTTTCATGATCATCTTCATTTGTTCTTTCAATCCTTCAACGTCTTCCCATCGTTTATTCAAATCCTCTGTTACATTTTCTACTCCTTTCCTGTCCACATTTTCTATTTGTTCGTTAATCTGTTCAATTTCTTCTTTTACATCGACTCTCATATCGTGGAACATACTTCGGATGTCTTCTTTGTCTTCAAGAGGCCTCTGTTCCTTCTCTTGTCGTCTTCTCTCTTCTTCTTCGCGCCGCCTTCTTTCATCTTCTTGTCGCCGTTGTTCGTCTTCTTCACGTTGTCTCTTGAGGTCTTCTTTATCTTCTTGTCGCCGTTTTTCGTCTTCTTCGCGTTGCTTCTTTAGTTCTTCTTTATCTTCAAGGCGCCTCTGTTCTTCCTCTTGTCGTCTTCTCTCGTCTTCTTCGCGCCGTCTTCTTTCATCTTCTTGTCGCCGTTGTTCGTCTTCTTTGCGTCGTCTTCTTTCAGCTTCTTGTCGCCGTTGTTCATCTTCTTCGCGTTGCCTCTTGAGGTCTTCTTTATCTTCTTGTCGTCTTCTCTCGTCTTCTTCGCGTTGTCTTTTCAGTAAGTCCATCAACTCTTTGATTTCAGCCATCTTGTCGTAGTCAGTCGATCTAGTGTTTACCATTTACAGCTAGCTTAGTTGTCCACTTCTTCACTCACTTATCCCACACTTCTGACACCAAATTGTTGCGTTTTCGCCGGGTTCTGGATAAGTGAGACTTTTAATTTTAACAAAACAACTTTATTTACTCTCTAAATATGGATACAATAAAAGTTCTAGAATGTCTCTCGCACCAATCACCTAATTTACTGTCTAAATATGGATACAATAAAAGTCTAGAACGTCTCTCTCACAAAACACTTAGTTTATCTGGCCTTACACTGGTTACTAATCTGCACACAAGTAACTATACTGAAACTACGGTCTCTACTTCACACTAGTTACTGCTTCTTTTAGTCACTTCAACATTATCTCACTGAACTGTGTTGGCTTGCTTTCGTGTTTATATACTCGCCGTACCTTCCACCACTTTCTGGAGCGTTCCATTCCAGAATTTTCCAGGACCTTCTTTTACTAGAAGGTTCTGTGAATACAGATCGGTTCCGTGTGTATACAGGGGGATGTATATACAGGATGATCCAAATGTGGTCACCACTCCTATGTTACACAAGAGGTGTTTCTGGTAATATAAGATCTCACTGCGTATACAGGGTGTAAGGGTTCTCTGCGCATACAGGGTGTATATACAGGGTGTTCGGAATGTGCAGACCTCAGTTATCCGTTCCGACGTGGTACAAGTTGGTAACTTCGTTATTTCTGGTCCTAGAGGGTTGAGACTTCGCCTGAGGGGGGTCATCCCAGGCACCCCCAGGGGGTGGGGAGGCGGTGTTGTCAGATTGTGCAAAAATTCCCAGATGTTGGGGAAATTCTGGAGATGTGGCAACACCGCACCTACATCTATTGAAGTGCTTTGTAACAATATATATTGTGTATTGTTTTTAAGTTATCAGTGCGATGTATATATATATATATATATATATATATATATATATATATATATATATATATATATATATATATATATATATATATATCATAGGAGTTGAGCCGCGCGTGTGTTGCTGTGTATGTCCTCTGGTATAAAATGCAAAAGGTGTGCGATTGAGTTGGTGTTAATTCGAGTGACCTACACAAAAAGTTTCTGTAAGTACACCTGTATATGATAATTGTACTCTAGTGTCGGGGAAATCATCATAGAGTAATAGATAGCAGATTTGAAGTGTAAAAATTGTTCCGTTTAATTGATGTTGGAATTTAACCTTCATGAAATAGGTGAAGATAAGGTGTAGATATCTCAGATAATTTTTCATTGAAATATAAGTTAATATATGGTTTTCCTGTGCTCGAATAATTAATATTACAAGTTAAAGAATGCATGGTGAAAATGAAATTAGCAATAATCAGTTATTGGAAGCCTTGAACGGGCGCTTAAATGAGTTGGAAAACAAATTGTTACAACAAGTTGGGGAAACAAATAATAGAATTAAGGCACTGGAATCAGAGAACACATTGTTAAAAAACCGATTAGAAATAATAGAAAGGAAGCTTAAGAAAAATAACATTATTATTTTTGGGATTGATGAGGTCGAGCATAGAGACACGGATTTGAGAGATTTTATGTTGGCAAAGTTCAAGCGAAGTCTTAATACTGAGTTGAATCGAAATTCAATTAATGATACTTACACGGTTGGAAACGGCAAAAACGGGAGCAAACCCATTGTAGTTGAGTTTGCCTCATTTGTAGACAAACGCTCAGTTGTGTCACAGACTAGTAAGTTAAGGGGAACGAACATATATGTGAAGAACGATCTGACACGTCAGCAACTTAGTGAGCAACACATTCTTAGAAAGCACCTGAAGGTAGCTAGGGAAAGGAATCAGAAGGCTTATATGAGAGGAGGTATACTGTATATTAACGAAAATCGCTATAAGGCAGGTGATTTGGACGACATTGAGGTGTTTGAGAACGCAGAGGAAACCCCCAGATCAAGCAGTGCTCCGACTACACCAACTGTAAACCAGGAAAGTGGGGGCGAAGCCATTGAACAAAGGGATGTAACAATCAACACACCAAGAAAAACAGTCACACGTAATGTTGTCAAGAAGATTTTAAGGAGTAATTCGACTGATACTGGGGCCAATAAGCGGAGTGGACCAAGTGTAGCATCCGGCAGCAAACAAGTGTCAAGGGTTAAGTAGAGAAACTCCCAGAATATATGTGTCAACAGGAGGCAAGATTTGTTTTTTGTATAAGTCTCTCATTATTGAAAAAAAAATTGTATGTTCGTTATTTATAGGATTATATATATATTATATATATACACCTTTGAGTTTTTCGTTTATATTTTATCTTAGCAGAGTTTTTAATCTACGTTTAATTCGCTTGTTTTTAGGATTTACAGTTTTCATATGTACGTGTGTATATTTATTTAGCAATGGACCAGTATATTCGCGATTTTCAGCTTCCGGTTTGCAATACTAGGCTGTTGTACGACCATGTTCAATGCAAAAATTTTTTTAGAGCAAACAGCTTAAAATTGTTCCATAATAACATAAGAAGCATTTGTAAAAATATTGAGGAATTGCAGGTAGTGTTGTCTCAAATGTCTTGTAGTTTTGATGTGATCGTTCTGACTGAGACTTGGCAGGTCGATTGTGCAAGCATCTTCAAGATGGAGGGATATGACATTCTATATAGCGGAGGGGTATACAATAGGTGTGATGGTGTCTTGGTATACATAAAAAGTACAATTAAATATTCGCATAATATAATTTCTTTAGCAGAGTGTCGAGCTGTTGAAATATCACTTCAAATGGGTAGTGAATACGTTACTATTACTGCTATCTATAGATCGCCAGCCATGTGTTTAGCTTCCTTTAATCAATGTTTAGATATTTATCTAGCTGAAAGTCGAAGGGTTAGTAAAGACCATCACATCATGGTTGGAGACTTAAATATTGATATCCTCTCTGAAAACGAGTCCAGCAGTCAGGAATACCTTAATATACTTGCTGAGCACGGGTTTGTTAATGCCGTGGACACACACACGAGGGTACAGAACAACACTGCCTCTTGCATTGACCACCTCTTTGTGAGTTCCAAGTTGCAGTGCAATTTTATGGGCGCGGTTTACCACACTTCTATCACCGACCATTTTTCTGTACTATTGGATCTCCCAGTGAACTCTGAGAAAGAAATTAAAATCAATAAATTAGGGGTAAAATGTTACATAAATTATGATAGGGCACGCAGGGAACTAGAGCGTACAGATTGGAATAATATTTGTGGCTCTGAAAGTTTGAACATTGCTGCGGAAAACTTTGTGGAGTATCTTAAATCAGTGCTGGGAAGGTGTACAGTTAGGGTTAAAATAAAGAACAAGAATAGACCCAGGAAATCATGGATAACGGAGGGTATAATTAAGTCGATAAACACAAAAAATCGATTATACCGAACAATGATACAGAGCCCGGGTGATGAGGATAAGAGACTGCAGTTTGCGCGATATAGAAATAGGCTAAATGAAATAATCAAGTGCGCAAAAGCAAACTTTGTCAAAAAGCAAATATGCCTCCACCCCAATTCACCTAAAAAGCTTTGGGAGACGGTAAATCGGCTAACTAAGGAAGAGAAAAAGGATCCTGCAGGAAGCATTCAACTAGGGGGTGATAACTCATTAAATAACTCCAACCCGGGGGAAATAGCCAACGCATTCAATAAATATTTTTCATCCGTTGGGAGAGCACTGGCACAAAAAATACCGTCTTCGGGGGCCAGTCTTAAGGTAGATATGAAGCCATACAGCATTTTTCTAACACCTACATGTGAGTCCGAAGTTATTGATTGCATAATGGGTATGAAGGTAAAAAAAGCTCCTGGGTTGGACTCGATCACTGTGGAGAACTTGAAGGAACTCGTACATGTTATTGCAGTCCCGCTGACTATCCTAATCAACAGATGCATAGAACTTGGTATCTTCCCAGACATTCTAAAGAAGACAGTAATAAAACCATTGTTTAAAGGAGGAAACAGGGACGAAATGCCAAATTATAGGCCGATATCCTTAATATCGAATGTGGCCAAGGTCTTCGAAAAAATTATTTGTCAGAAAATAACAAGCTATTTAAAGAAGCATAACATTTTATCAGAATCGCAGTTTGGCTTCAGAGAGGGTCTGTCAACACAGAATGCGTTAAATACCCTAACTACAGGAATTTATTCTGCCCTGGATAAGCAAAGACAAAGTATTTGCATCTTTCTAGACGTCGAAAAGGCCTTCGACGCTGTTGATCACAGGATTCTTCTCAAAAAATTGGAGGGTATCGGTTTTAGGGGTGTTCCGCTGCTTTTGATTGGGGATTATTTGCGGTCTAGAAGGCAGTGCACAAGGATTGACGACAGCTGCAGCGATTTTGAGGTGGTTGAATTTGGCGTTCCTCAGGGTACAGTCCTGGGTCCGTTGTTATTTAGTTTGTATATCAATGATATATTTGATGTACAGACAGCTGGTAAAGTCATTGGTTTTGCAGATGATACTGCAATTCTGTATGAAGATTGTTCTTGGCAGCGGCTAAAGACCAAAATTGAAGATGATTTTGTGAATGTTAAGGGGTGGTTTGATGCCAATGGGTTGACTATTAACACAAAGAAGACGAAGTATGTTGCATTTGCCTCCTATAAGTCACACCTGCCGTCATTTAATACACTGCAAATAGTTTGTAATGACCAATGTATCCAAATTGAGGCGGCACAAAAAGTTAGGTATTTGGGGATCATCATAGATCAACATCTGCGTTGGGATGAGCATGTTGGTGTGGTTGTTAAAAAGTTGAGGACCATTTTGTATAAGTTTAAATACCTAAAAACCTTTCTGACAACGGTGTGTCTTAGAATGGTCTATTCGGCATTGGTTGAACCCCTTCTTACATACGGGATTGTTGTTTGGGGTGCTGCGTTGAGTTGTCACCTGAAAAGGTTGGATATAATTCAACGTTGGTTCCTGAAACTAATTTATAATAAGTGCTACACTTACCCGTCTGAATCGTTGTACGCTGAAGCAGGAGCTAATGATATTAGGCAACTTTTTTCATTGGCTGTGTTGACGTACGTAAGAAAGTATGATCGCGTCTCTAGAATAGAGCATTCGTACATAACTAGGCTAAACGCAGCAGCGGCCGCTCAAACGAACAGAGCAATTAAGACTGTGGGCCAGCGTAGTTATACTTATATTGCACCAAGAATTTATAATACTCTTCCAGTCAATATCAGAGCTGCACCAACTTTACGTTCTTACGTGAGGATGGTGAAAGCATGGGTTTCGAAATCTAGACACATTATTCATGGTTTGGTACACAGATAGGTGTTGAGCAGGTCGTATGATAGCTTTTGCGATGTTGTACCGCACAGTAATCATTTTAAATATGCACACTTTTTTTATTATTATATACATTTGTGAGAGTGTACATTGTACATGTGAAAATGTGTGAGAGAATGTGTTTGTGTGAGTGTGCTGGTGGGTGTTTTTGGTTTTTGCGCCTGTGGGTGTGTGTGTGTGTGTTCTTGTCTTCATTACTTAGTTTTGTATACTTTGCTTGGTCTAGATGTATCCACGCACAAGTCTCTGACTTTTGTGGATCTCTCCAAGATTTATTATGTTCAATAGATCTATGTATGTTATTGTTATTGAGCTGTATTTTGAAAAAATAAATCTATTATTATTATTATTATTATTATTATTATATATATATATATATATATATATATATATATATATATATATATATATATATATATATATATATATATATATATATATATATATATAATAGTTTTTTATTGAACAATATAGATATTTTTTATTACAAATAACTTTAGAGCTAATTGTTCAATAAGATGAAAAGTCACCTAAGTCAGAGACTTGTTGGTGATACTAGCAGTATAATTTCTTTCTCAAAAATACCTAGCGCACATAATCCAAAACAATTGTGAAGCAATTCAACTGAAAAAACAAAACAAAGCTACATATTATTAAAACCACTTCTAGCATATGTGCCCAACAATTCGGATCACTAAAATACCACACATTCTTACACATCACATTTTTTCCCTCCTCTATTTCCCTCTTCCACACCAACCTCTACACAGCATGTCTCCATAGAAGCAAAATGACTTGACAATGAGGACACCCCAGATACAATGCGCACACAAAGAGAAAAAAAAACAATTGCATGCGACAAAAACACTCTCATTCTTCCCTCTTATCCTTCCCTCCCACCAACATAAAACTATCCCTCAATCCAGCACTCTTTAAGCAACACTAAAATTCTAAAACCATGTACAGCTGTACTAAAAACAAACGAGGATGTACAAAAACAACAAATACAGAGCTATAAAAACCATACGAATGCGCTCACGAAATATATGCAGACGCAAAATAATAGTCAAAACATTAAAAATCTCTGCAAGTTAAGCAGCCAATATACAACACAATAAGTAACATACAAACACCCATTAAATAAAATGTACATCAGATTTCAGAACACAAAGGAGTGGATGCACTACATCTACAAAATCTTAACCTAAATTAACCAGTCGGTAAATAACATCTCTCTGAGTTTCAAGTATCCAGGACTGTACCCTCTTCTTAAACAATCTATATGAATGCACTTATATTATATCCAGTGGCAAAACATCGTACACTCCCTAACCAATATACATAAAGTTTTTTCGGCGAATCCTTTTATTCGCTCTCTGTTTTACCGTTACCACATTTTTAAACCGTGTTTAGTAAGTGTGTTCAAGGAAACTTATGGTGTTCTCCTTTCTGTGTGTGTACAATAAAATTGCACGGCAGTACAACTTCTGGATATCCATTACTTTGTTTTCAGAATAGAGCAGATCGTTGGGGTAAGTCATATTTTTACCACATATAATTTTCAGTATCCATCTCTGTGTGGTTCCCACCTTTCTTAAATATATTTCAGAAGCGCTGCCCCAAGCGAGAAATCCATACATCAGCTGGGATTGATTAAGGGCAAGGTATACAGTTCTGAAGTAAGTTTCCTCCATGATTTGTTTAAGTTGCCTAAATCTAAACAGAAAGCTTCTCAACTTCAATTGGACTCGTATGTATATCCAATCTTAGATGACAGTCTATGTTTAATCCCAGATAAAATATATTCTTTGCCTTAGCTACTGGACTGCTGCCGATGTTTAAATTACCCAGATTTGGTAAACCACTGGCATACGATGTAAATGGTACATACTTTGTTTTGTTCCAGTTTATTGTTAACATATTGTGGTCAAAGTTTTCAAGAATCTGAGGCTCACCTCTGCTTTTTGTTTCAGGGATTTCCAGTCTGATGCAGTGTATATAATAGCTGTGTTGTCAGCATAACTGACAATTTCCCCTGCCCTAGGCAAGTGTAATAAGTCATTCATATATATGTTAAACAGTATGGGACTCAACACACACGCAGACATATATATATATATATATATATATATATATATATATATATATATATATATATATATATATATATATATAGATAGATAATTTTATCTTTTCAACTGCCAAGTGATGACGTAAAAATTACATTTATGACGTCATCTAGTTCTGAATGTTGACGTTATCATAAAGTTTTTAAAATGACAACGATATTTTTTGCTGTTTTTCCATAGACCTACTTACTACTTAAATGATGATGAAAAAAATTGGTACCTGACATAACAAAATATTTTTTGCTGTAACATATAGAAAACATGATTTGGGAACGAAAATGTTTGTGTCTGTCGGTCTCTATGTCTGTTTGCCCGACAAACTAACGGTTCGGATAGTTTTTGGGTAAAATCGCCTGACGGAATATGGGATGAATGGGAGATGATTTGATAAACATTAATTTTTTTTTCGTAAAACTCAAGTTACGTTTTAGGATTTCTTTATTAGAAATCCTTCTATTTCATCAAACATCTGGTATTCTGTGCTGAAAGTGAATTAGGGGTTGAAAATGTGGGGGTGGAACATCGGTGATAGAAAGTTCAACCATTTTTTCGCTAAGACGGCGTAAAGAGTCTCAAAACATATAATTTTTTTTATTCTGGAACGACATTTTTTTTGTCTGTCGGTCAGTCGGTCTATCGGCCCGTACGTCCGTCTGTTAGTAGGCGCAATAATCTTCGGACGAATTGAGGTGCCGTCTTCAAATTTGGTATCTGGTTAGCACTCGACAAAGGAACGCCTCGAATTGTTTTGTGAGATCGCTCAGGGCGTGGGGAGGTGATTTGGTGAAAACTGACATTTTTTCGTTAAAACTTAAGTAACGCTTAAGAAATTTATGGGTACAGGAATACGAATATTTTCTTTGTGGTCAAGAACCTTAAATTGATTTCATGAGAATGTCTTTCTGATGAGAGTAGATGACCACAGCTACGTGGAAGTTATGATTCAGTTTGCAACACTATTTTTAGTGTATTGTGGTGAAGCTCGTCATTCACATGAATTAATTTCTTTTTTCTTATTGTAACAAATTTTAAAATCATACAACTGTTGAATACAAAATATAAAGAGTTTTCAATTGAGGTATCAGAAGCCTCTAATTCCTTTTTGAAAATTTGAGTGTGTCAACTCTCACTTGAATGGGGTTGAATGTAGGGGTAAAGTTTTTTGCGTTGAATTTCTGTAATCTTAAATTGCTGTGTCTGGATTTTTTTTAATAAATATTAACAGTAATTGAGATACTGATTTTATTTCATTTGGCTGTTCCACCCTGTATAATTAACAATATAAAATATATCAACCAAGTTTGTGTAACAGAGAGGCTCGGTTCTTTGGCATATAGATATATATAAATCTTTCACCCTTTTATTACTTTGTTGTAAAAATAAGACTGCATTGTAAGTTCGCCCATTAAAATAGATGGGTAGATCCAAGTGGTATGAAATAATTCTTGCCACATCCGAATATCCGCCATAAAAGCTACTACGGCGCAGTAAATGTTCCTTAATGCTATTAGGAAAGGAGTTTATGTTTGTCTTCCTTTGTGCAGTTTTAGCTGAACCTAGGATACTTATAATAGATAATTGCCATTAGAGATCGGAATACTACTGTTATGGCTTTCGCAGGGTAACTAGCACACGTGGCCTTTCAAAAGCATCTAAAATATGATATTTCGGCAAATTGCATCTCTGTAATAGTTAATGTATTAGAGTTAGATATTTTTGTCTGTAGATATTTAGTTAACTCAGAAACAAATTTAAATTGTGGGCTCTGATACTTCAGAGCTTATAATTCTCAGAACCAGACCAAAAGATAAAAGATTTAGACATAGCAATTAGCCTATGCGAACAAATTTTCACGGGAGTTTGTTGGTTTCTCCTGTCGTCTATTTCTTTAACGTAGGCCAGTTGTCATGACCATGACCAATATCCGATGACAAGGTCCAGTTTAACCGCACCAACTTGAAGTATTTACCAACCCCTGCCTTTGCAAGCAAAAAATTATATGTTATGTGTACAACATCTCATGGTACTCGAAACAAGCGGCTTAGCGAATTCAAATGGCAACGCGGGCAGTTATTGAACTTGTTTCAGTAATTGTTATTTTTCATATGTACTGAATAATTTAATAACCAATGATAATTTTAAAAAATTAATCAAGGGGCTTTAGTAGAATGTGAACCAGTAACTTCTGGTATAGCGAGGCAATGTTTTACCCACCGCGCTAAAAAAATCTTTTTACTATAAATTAGGCCCTGGTGAATATATAGTGTTAAAGAAAAAAGTCTAAGCGCCGCAACTGCTTTATGGTGATAAATTTTAACAAAGATATTATTACGCATTTTAGTTACAACAAATATATATGCGTGGGGCAAAACTTAAATTTGGCCGTAATAATTAATAAGCTTTGTTCACCAAACAATATTTTGGTCTTGTGCTTTAACCTCAAGCATCAACCGACATGAATTTGGTAAAATGCTTAAAACTTCTTGTGTTTTTAACTTAGAGATCTAAATTTACAACTATTAAGCATACATCTGCGTATCAAATTTGCTTGCCAAAGATTTGTTATCTTCGGGATACAAACATTTTTGAAACGACAACAAAATTTCCCCGGAATAACCGGTTCAATTTTCCTGGCTAACCAACTTGACAAGCCACTTAGAAATGGAAAATACGTACGAAATTTTATCAAAATCAGCCCATCATTTTAGTGAATTTTCATTAAGAAAATTCACTAGTAGTCAGGTATCGATGGTGAGACTTTCGGAAAATTTCCTGAAATGAGGGCGAATTAGGGCCCCTGAAACCCATTTCCATGATCACTTAAAAAGTTTATATATATATATATATTGTCACGAAGTGACGTAATTGCCATTAGATAATCTAATTAGTTAACAGGGGAATAGATCCGTACCATCTGTATTTAATTTAATTTATTTTTGTTATTAAAACATTCAATAAAATATAGTTTCAAGAAAACGTCGCGAGATCGGTGGTGGGATAAGGATTATAGCGGGTTGAGGTCGCCCAGGCGGGTCCTGCGGCATGCGAAAGGATGAAAGCGGCGACGGACGGGCTGGTCTACTGCATCAACCTACGCGCACCGCGTGCGGCGCAGAAACTTCGGATGACTGAGGCCGCATCGAGGTCTGGATATATCGGCTGTAACGCGCTCGACAAGTTAGTTCTTTTTCAGCGAGCGCAGAGCCAGTCACGTAGAGGAAGCAGCCACCGCCGCGTCTTGATTCTTGGTGTTTGGTTTTATTGTGTATTTCAGTAGCGAATTCAGCAGGCCGGTCGTGGGAGTTTAGTTCTCTTTCAGCGATCGCAGGAGCAGTCACGGAGAGGAAGCAGCCACCGTCCGGGTCTCGATTCTTGGTGTTTGGTTTTATTGTGTATTTCAGGCCGGCCGTGGGAGAGTACGCAGCGATTCGTTAGGTGCACCAGCTTAGTAGACTTAGCAGCTGTGGCAAGTGGAGAACGCCGTCTTCAGCAGGCCGCTCATTTCTGCTTCGTTTGGGTAGGTCGCTGTCTCTATAGCTGTACGGTGCAGGGCCTGTATGAAAGGGGTTCTCCACGGATCGATGTCTCTCTTTGGCGGCGAACACCTTGGCGCGCTTGGTGGCCTTCGCCAGAGGTGACGTTAAAAGTCCAGGTGTGGAAAAGATATCGAATGTTGTTGTGTTTGTCAGTGGTTTTATTTCAGGGAGGCGGTCGCAAAGGAGCTTCGCATAAATAGGTCCATCGTTCGCTTCTGTCTGTATCAGCGGAGCGACCTGGGGGAGCCGGGGCTCGCTTTCCAAAGCTGCGGTCTTCCCGAAAGCGTGGAGGCACTAGCAAAACGGCTGACTACAAGTTTATTTGAACCCGGTGGCGGTCTAGTCACGATCAAGTCACCAAAGTGGTCTCCCGTGGAGCAGCCTCTTCGGTTTCGGTGACCGACTGCAGTAAGGGTACTTCGGGCTGCCATAGATTCCCAACTGTGTTGGTAATCGAAACAGACCGGCGAGACTCGACCTCCTGGACGTTCGGAGGGGGTGTCGTTTTCCGTCTTCGTGGGAAAGTTTTCTTTGTTTCCGTCGGGAGGCGCAAAGGGTTGCGTTCCTGGGCTGGAGTCTTTCCGAGAGTGCGAGAGCACTAGCAAAGCGACTGACTACAAGTTGATTTGAACCCGGTGGCGGTCTAGTCACGATCAAGTCACCCAAAGTGGTCTCCCGTGGCGCAGCTCTCGTGCTCCTGGATCTGGACTACAGCTGGGATATTTCGGGCTGCAGTAGGTCTTCACCATCCCTGGCGATCGAAACAGTCTGGCGATACCCGGTGTTCCGACCGCCCGACCGACATTATTGGGAAAATCTTGTCGTTTTCAGTCTTCGTGGGAAAAGCTTTCATTGTTTCCGTCGGGAGGCGCGAAGGGTTGCGTTCCTGAGCTGGAGTCTTCCCGAGAGCGCGAGAGCACTAGCAAAGGGGCTGACTGCACGTTGATTTGAACCCGGTGGCGGTCTAGTCACGATCAAGTCACCCAAGGGGGTCTCCCGTGGCGCAGCTCTCGTGCTCCTGGATCTGGACGACAGCTGGGATATTTCGGGCTGCAGTAGGTCTCCACCATCCCTGGCGATCGAAACAGTCTGGCGATACCCGGTGTCCCGACCGTCCGAGCGACATCATTGGGAAAATCTTGCCGTTTTCAATCGTTGTAGGAGGGATTTTCTTTGTTTCCGTCGAGAGGCGCAGAGAGTTGCGTTCCTGAGCTGGACTCTTCCCGAGAACTCGAGGGCACTAGCAAAGCGGCTGACTACAAGTTGATATGAACCCGGTGGCGGTCTAGTCACGATCAAGTCACCCAAAGTGGTCTCCCGTGGCGCAGCTCTCGTGCTCCTGGATCTGGACGACAGCTGGGATATTTCGGGCTGCAGTAGGTCTCCACCATTCCTGGCGATCGAAACAGTTTGGCGATACCCGGTATCCCGACCGTCCTGAAGGCACCGTTTGGAGGCTGTGTTTTCTTTTAACTTGATAGTGAGGACTTCCTTTATTTTGTCTAGGGGAAATTTCCATCTCCCTAGGGAGACACTTCCTCAGGTCGTAGAGAGTTTGTATGACTGCAACGCATGCTTGAGGGTCTGTAATTAATTAAGTGATAGTAGAAAGTAGAACAAGCCGTTAGCTGATCTTGATATTGCACCTAGAGTTGGTTTTCAATTCACATATTGCATGCCTGCTTAAACCGACCACCTGTCCGGTGCTTTGCTTTGGCGATCCCGGGACGCTTCTGCCCACCTACAAGCCGCGAGTTTACAACCCCTATTCGTGATACAGTCCGTATAACTCGCTAATATTTCTGTTTCTGCCTCTGGTCTCTAATAATTTGATTTGTTGTCAAATAAGTTAGTTTAAACGTGGGGTATGCCGGGAGAATCCCTTGTGTAAATATTTCTTTGTACATATTATGTAAATATTTCCCCACCAATACTTTTGTAAATAGATTATTTGTTTTATACGGTATTTCATTCAACGCTTCCCAACCAATCCACCCCAACCTAATACGCAACATTCTGCTCTCTAATACACAGGCCATAACTAAGGAGTCCTGAGCGACTTTGCCTGAGGACTTAGGCGAACGCTGTCTCCACTGGAGTTTACCCTGGGTCCGTGTATCTGTAAATAACAACCGAGGACAGAGATATAGTCCTGAGGGAGCGCAGCGTCTTCCTTTAAACCCACGCTGCTGGCGCCTGAACAAATCCCGTATTAAAGCCGTATTGATAAGGTTATCCTGTGGAAACCTCCCCATATTAGGGAAAGATAACCTTATCCCGATTTGACCCCTCACAATATATATATATATATATATATATATATATATATATATATATATATATATATGTATGTATAAATATATATATATATATATATATATATATATATATCTGTTGTAATACAGGCTCGTCAGGTGGGTTGCACACTAACTTGAAAGGCCTACGTCTACTAAAGCGTGAGCCATTACCTTAAGATTAATGGCATCATACAGACTTTCTAGATCAACGCAAAGACACATTAAATAGTTGTTTCGAGCGATGCTAGCCTCTATCTCGATGACTAGTTGACAGAGTGCGTTCGTTTTTCCCTTTTCTCTACGAAAGCTATATTGGTTATTTGACAATATTCTATTATTTTTGTAAAATATCACTTATATCTTCCTCGTGCGTTACCTAAATGTTTGTTCTTGTTGTTTCCTTCCATGAGCTGTAAATCTTATATTGTTGTATTGTATTGTGTATTACTATTTTAATTATTTTGTGTTTTTAGTGAATTTTCGTAGAACAAATTCACTAATGGGGAGATCCCGACTTTTGAATTTTGAATTTTTTTTGTAAATGAGCGCAAACTAGGATCCCTAGAACCCATATCCGGGGCCAGTTTCAATTTTTAAATGTTTATATATATATATATATATATATATATATATATATATATATATATATATATATATGTATGTATATATATATATATATATATATATATATATATATATATATATATATATATATATATATATATATATCACACCGATAACTCAAAAAATAATAGGCCGATTTTGATTATATTTGACATGTACCTTCCTTTTGTAAGTGGCTTAGCTAAATTCGTTAGTCAAGGAAATTAGACTAGGTTTTCCGGGAAAGTTTTGAGTTCAAAAAATAAAAAAGCTGTGATAACCAAATTTGGGAGGTAGGTTTACGATTTAAAAATTAAACTATAAACCAAAATTTCACTCCTATATTACAAGAAAAAACAGTTATAATAAAATATTTTGTGCCAGATAATTTCTATGAAAATTCACTACCATAACGCACTTGCTGCGACCAGGCTTATAAATAAATAAATAAATAAATAAATAAATAAGTTAAGTTAAGTTAAGTTAAGTTAAGTTAAGTTAAGTTAAGTTAAGTTAAGTTAAGTTAAGTTAAGTTAAGTTAAGTTAAGTTAAGTTAAGTTAAGTTAAGTTAAGTTAAGTTAAGTTAAGTTAAGTTAAGTTAAGTTAAGTTAAGTTAAGTTAAGTTAAGTTAAGTTAAGTTAAGTTAAGTTAAGTTAAGTTAAGTTAAGTTAAGTTAAGTTAAGTTAAGTTAAGTTAAGTTAAGTTAAGTTAAGTTAAGTTAAGTTAAGTTAAGATCGGCACATATATTTGGTAAAACCCTACAGCTAATCTTAGACAGGGGCCTCTCAACTGTTTCGTTTGTATGTTTGATTCATTAGCCTAATACACAGATGACTTTACAACTTCTGCAGCAGAGCGGGGGATATACATGCTCATGCGTGCGAGCGTGTGTGTGTTGTGTTGCTTAAATATAAATCGCAGATTGTTGCTTTTATAAAATATAATCAACTTTAATTATAAAGTAAATTCTACTGGTCGTTTATTATATCCCTAAATTTCGTCTGGAATTATATTATCTAAAACAGCTCTTTTAAGCTGTTGATTATAATGACGGTATATTATACCAAAGAAAACGCTTTGAGATAACAAATCTGTATTTGAAATCTAGAATTATTGGAAAATTACAATGGCCGATTTATATTTCGTCTATCTCAGAATCTCAATTAAGCCTTAAACGTTCTCGTGGAAATTTGAGTTTTCGTTCCTAAAGTTAACTTAACGACTGTAACTTAATTACAGAATACTGATTATCTGCATCAGTTACAAACCCATTATTTGCAAATTCTAGAAGCTTTAAATTGAAAATTGTTTGTGCTCATCGACACTTAAAAAGGTCTTTACAAGTAACAGTCTGTTTCGGGTTTATTAAAGCACAAATCTTATTCAGTGTACAGGGTGATTAACCTCACATTTTAATACCACAGTATGCTATTAATTTTAACCACTAATGCTCGCCAAAATATTTGTATTAATAAAATCGTATTTATCATTTTAGTTAGCACTGAGTATTTTCTTTAGCTTCCCATCCCTCTTTTAGGGAATTTTCGTAGAAAAAATGTACTAACGAGGAGATCCCTGGATTTGAATTTTGAAACAATTCTTTCAAATAAACGCGAACCAGGCCCTAGAACACATATCCGGTGTCAGATTTCCAATTTTAATATATACAAGGTGTTTCCAAAATGATGGTCTATGTTACAGGTGCACATTCAGCACAAAAAATAAGGCAATTTTATAAAAACGTTGGTCCGCAAATGCTTAGTTTTTTAATTATTTGTTTTTGTCAGTTTTTCACGAATAAAATTTTGACGTGAAAATTGGCACGTGGGGGTTTTCGGGGGCAACAAATTTAAATATGCTATTGTTAATAACACTGCTGGCAGAGGGCGCCACCTGTAAGACATGCCTTGCATTCAATTGGCTATAATTTTTTGACACCCAGTAATATCAACCTACCGTATAGCCACATTGCAGCCATTATCAATTATAAGCAAAAAATGTATACTTGATTTAAATCTCCCAGACACACTATTTTCGAGATATTTCAATTTTTGTATGTGAATGTCGCTCAAAAATTAATTCTGCGACAAATCATAGGAATACATTTTTCACCCTTTAATTGCTATCAGTGTGTATAAACTTAAGTTTCTTATTCTCTAGTTAAAAATTAAAATCTTACCAGAAAAAAAGAACTAAAGAGACACAATCATGAAGATAAAGTAAAAAGCCATGATAACAAACTTTGAACAAACCATTTAACAAAGTGGTTTCCATCGTTACGGGACTTGACTTTTGCGTTTTCGTCGTGATATATACTACATTTGACTTTTACGTTTGAGACTGCTTACTATTTTTAATTAATTAATTGTATTGCCCGCAATTTTTCTAATTAAATATGGAGGTATTTACCAACAATGAACTAACAGACATGCATGTTATGTATTCACAGGCTTTTGGTAACTGTTATGAGGCGAAACGACTGTATGAAGAAGCCTTCCCAAATCAGAGATTTCCAGACAGAAGGATGTGTCAACGGCTTGACATCCGTCTGCGAGAAACAGGTACATACTTACATTATCTAATACATCGATCTGTCTCTTTCGAATATATATTTTTTTTACCAGGTACCCTTAATAAAGTTACTGCTGATCGAGGCAGACCACGAAGTGCACGAAATCCTGATTTTGAAAAGGCTGTTCGGAATGAAAGTGAACAAAATCAAAAATGAGTACTAGGGAAATGGCCAATCATCTGAGAGCATTCAATGCAACGATATGGCGAGTTCTTCATGAGCAACAATTGCGTCCATATCACATCCAACGTGTGCAGGCACTATTGCCCGAAAGATATTTTATACCTCGGCTTCAATTTTGCCAATGGTTTCTTCAACATAATAGTGCTTGTTGAATTTTGTATTGTTCACTAACGAGTCTGAATTTAGACGCGACAGGATCGTCAATTTTCGTAATAGCCATATTTGGGCTGACGAAAATCCCCACGCAGTTTTTGAAAGGCATCATCAACAATAATTTTCCTTAAATGTATGGGCTGAAATTGTAGGGTGTAATTTGATAGGACCAATTTTTTTACCTCACAAACTTAATGCTACAACTTATCTTGAATTCCTGCGAAACCAACTAAATAGGTTATTAGAAAATGTTAAAAATGTTGATGATCTGCAGCAAAGAATTGTACTTGGATGCGAACAAATTAGAAATACACCAGAAATATTTCACAGAGTACGACGTTGTATGCTCCGCAGAATACGAAAGTGTATTGAAGTGGAGGGTGGCTAATTTGAACATTTATTGTAGTCAGGTATCATAAAATGTTATAAACTTTTTTATTTTTTGTTTTATTTGTTGTTAAAATTTGCAGACAATACAATTAGTGAATTTTTATTAAAAAAATTCACTAATAGAGAGGCATCGATGGTGAGACTTTGCAAAAATTCTTTCAAATGAGCGCGAATTAGGACCCCTAGAACCCATATCCGGGGTCAGTTTGAATTTTTATATCTTTATATATATTTATATATATATATATATATATATATATATATATATATATATATATATATATATATATATATATATATATATATATATATATATATATATATATATATATATATATATATATGTGTGTGTATCCGTCTGATAACTCAAAAAAATAATTAACCGATTTCGATGAAACCCGGCAAGTGCCTTTCTTTTATTATTGGCTTGGATGAGTTCGTTGGCCAGGAAAATCGGAGGGGGTTTTCCGGGAAAAGTTTGAGTTTGATTTCAAAAAAAAAATTTTTCCGAAAATTTCGATAAAATTTGGTCTACATATTGCTTTGGGAAAGACCTAACTATGCGCCAAAATTCAGCTTTCTAGGCTTACAGAAAATTGAGCTATTCGAATTTGAAACATTTATGTTTAAATCATAGATCAAGTATGTGGTTGCTGTTGGTTAGTCAATGACAGGTTCTATTATTGTCATTGACTCATGAAATTCATTTTTAAGTTTCAGAGAAATGTCAATAATACTGAATTCACTGTTTGTTAATCATTGGAAGCATTTACGATTATATATACCCCTATAGTATGTTATTATCATTTATCACCTCTGTAGTATAATTATTTTTTTCCTTACAACTCGCAGCGTTTTTAGTCAATTGTTGTTATTAATAGTCAATAGTTTCTTCCCGAATACACACGGCTTCCATTGACTTCTGCTTCTGCCGCTGTTACAGTCTTTTTAGAGGTACAGTTGTAACCACTCATACAGCCAGTGTTTTTTAATCACGTGGCTGGGGGACTGACCGAAGTCATTCCCAGTTGCTGTTGATTTACTCAGATTCTCTTAATATGTAAATTAAATCGATTATCATAAAATATGTAGTGTATTAAGACTAAGGGAAAAATAAATAAAACATATATAACTGTGCACATTTTGATTATATTTTAGGGTGCTTGAGCGAGGTATTGTCACAGCATAATATCTTATTAAAGTTCATTTGTAAATAGGTTTAATTTTTATATATATATATATATATATATATATATATATATATATATATATATATATATATATATATATATATATATATATATATATATATATATATATATATATATATATATATATATGATAACTCAAAAAATAATTAACCGATTTCGATGAAACTTGGCAAGTGCCTTTCTTTTATTAATGGCTTGGATCAGTTCGTTATCCAGAAAAATCATACGGGGTGTTCCGGAAAAATTTTGAGTTCTCTTTCGAAAAATTTTTTTTTCTTCGAAAGTAACAAAGCTGTTTTAATGAAATTTACTATATATATTGCCTTAACCTTACTACGTGCCAAAATTCAACTTTCTAAGTTTAGAGAAAATTGAGTTATTCAAATTTTTAATTTTCTTTCGAAAAAAATTTTTTTCTCCGAAAATTACAAAGTTATTGTAATCAAATTCTGCGGATATATTGCCTTAGGAAAGACCTTACTACATATTAAAATTAAACTCTCTAAGTTTATAGAAAATTGAGTTATTTAAATTTGAAGCATTTAATAAAAATTCACTACCATTACGCACTTGCTGCGTCCCGAGTTTTTATTATTTACTTGCGAAAAATTAATTTTTGAGCGATATCGACATAAAAAAATTGAAATATCTCAAAAATGGTGTGTCTGAGAGATTTGGATCTAATATACATTTTTTGCTTACAATTGATAAGGGCTGCAATGTAGCTATACAGTAGGTTGATATTACTGGGTTTCAAAAAATTATAGTCAATTGATTGCAAGCATAGTCTTACAGGTGGCGCCCTCTACCAGCAGTGTTATTAACAATAACATATTTGAAATTCTTGCCCTCAAAACCACCCCATGCCAACTTTAACGCCAAAATTTTAATTTGACTCAGACTTATTCGTGAAAAACTGACAAAAACAAATGAATTTAACACGCTGTATTTAAAAAATTAAGCATTTACGGACCCATGTTTATATGAAAAAAGAGTCTTATTTTTTGTGTTAAATGTGCACCTGTAACATAGACCATCATTTTTGAAACACCCTTTATATATATATATATATATATATATATATATATATATATATATATATATATATATATATATATATATATATATATATATATATATATATATATATATATATATATATATATATATATACATCCTACAACCTTTTAGGCGACCGTACATTGTATTATTACATATGATTCTGCGTCTACAGCCTTTGTGCGCCTTTATACGGACGCAGAAAGTGTTTGCCTGTTTTCTATGAGTTATAGTAACAAGCGCGTCCTCACATGGCTTGTGCTTAAACTGTTAGTCCTACTTTATGGATATTGCAAAGAAAACAGTAGTTTACTTTAACGACAAAGACGTACCGAATTTTTATATTGTGTGCAGAATGGCCGTATTATGTACTTTTTAGACAAACATCTAGTTCAGCAGTTTGCTACTAGAGGCGCTTCTCATTCACTGTATATCTTAGAGAGTATGTATCGTTTAGATAAATGCAATGATTGAACGTCTGAAGAAGTGGCAACGTTTAAAATACCGTTAACTAAATTTAGGGCCGTGAGCGTGCTAATACACATTGCTGGTGGATAAATAACAAGAATTCAGATTCCAAGAACCTGTTTTGGTGTTTATTATTGTTTTAAGAAAATTTTATATTTTTCCCCTGTGATATCTTTATATATATATATATATATATATATATATATATATATATATATATATATATATATATATATATATATATATATATATATTATAGTGTATGCTATTAAGCTGTCCACTGGTTTGTAAGAGCCTCAATAGTTCAGTGGTAAGAACTTGTGCCTCTGAACCGAAGGGTACTGGGTTCGATCCCAAGGTACTCCTTTCGCTTTTTCAGTACATACTGTACAAGTAACACCAAACGAGGTTGTGGCATTGTATTTGAGTAAGTTGAATGTCTGCTCGTTCCGCCCTTCGGTGGGGACGTAAAGCCGTCGGTCCCGTGTCCATGCGATGTTGGGCAGGTTAAAGATCCCTACTCTTCTTACAAAAAGGCAGGGGGTCGGCAAAATTTCTAGGATAGTAAGGTGAAACTGCTCTCTGGCGTCGGTGATTGGCCATAGTCGCGGAAGTAGGCCAACGTTAAAGAAATAAAATAGACACAGACACACATACACAGTTGTTGAAAAATATAGTGGAAACAAAAAGGTGGGTAAGTACCTATAATTATTTAGTTGTACCATTGTGTTTACTTAATGCAGTCTCTACATGTTTTTATTCTGAGTTTATGTAGTTTATTACACACTTTTTCTACTTATTACTTCATTAAAAATATTTTCATTCATTGTTTCGTCTTTAAAATATAAATTACCATTTACACAATCGGTCCTAAAATTTATCACATGTAAACCACCAGAGAATATAAACTGCCTATTGGTACATAGATTTAAATCATTTCACAATAGTCAATAGTCAATAGTCAATAGTCAATAATTTATTTTGCCTTAATTACATTTACAAATGGTTGAGCACGTTATTAAAATAAAAACAAAACTATAAAAATAAAAAACAAACTAGAAAACATTCCAAACACAATAAAATTTTCGTTCGTCTCAGCTCTGTGCCCCACGGGTATCAGACAAATACTCCACAATCGAGTAATAATAATCATTGGTTAGGCATGATTTCAGCGATGCTGTATATTCATTCACATTTTGAATTGCTTTTATAGCTTCCGGCAACCTGTTATATAGATCCACCCCCGCAAAAAAGGGCGACTTTCTGTACATCATTTTGCAGAACTGCCTGTTTCTAAACAGATTCCCGTGGCGAGTGGAGTAAGAGTGCATCTCAGACTGCCTTCTTAGCCCATCTATGAGCACATGAATATAATTTAACAGCTTATATAGGTAAACGCATGTTAGCGTCATTATTTTTGCGTCCCTGAAAAGCGCCCTGCAAGATTGTGTTACTCTCATACCAAAAATCATTCTTATTATTCTTTTTTGTAGTATATAAACCTCAATAGACTGTCCCCAAGCAACAATGTTGTAAGATATCAAGGAATAAACTTCCGAGTAGTAGACAGTCATCAGAGCTTTAGTCTTAAGGAACTAATCGAAATATTAGGAAATTGGTCTGATTAAGCCTACTGCACACAACCTCAATATGTTCTTTCCATGAAAGATGCTGGTCAATAGTTATCGCTATATATATATATATATATATATATATATATATATATATATATATATATATATATATATATATATATATATATATATATATATATATATATATATTACAGCCTAAATGCGGTGTCGCAATCTCGTCTCAACAATGACTCTGTTACCAGCAGCAGCTATTTATTTCGTTGTAGCTATCGCACTTTATCAATTGGGCTAGGTTTTTCAGACGTTTTTCTGTTAGTCTACCTTTTCTCTTTTCCATGTATATGTGCTTAAAATAAAGTTATCAGAAAGTTATTATGTCTCAGAATATGTCTAACAAAATAAGCCTTTCTAATCTCAATTTCTTTCAGCAAGCATAATCTTTCTTCTCTCACCTCTTATAGCACCCTTTTATTCGTCTTTCCATTGGTATGCCTCATCTTTGTCATTTTTCTATATGTTTACATTTCAAAAGCCTCTATTCTCGTAATGGTCTGTTTATTAAAATTTTAGCCTCCCGCACCGTACATTAGAACACCCCATACGTATGATTTGATGAACCTCTTCTCTTGGTCCAAGTTTTAATATTTATTACTGAGTATTTTGTCTCTTATTATACATGCTTTGCCATTGTGATACACATTTACATTTACCATTATCCATAAGAATACTCAACCTTTCTACTTGCTTAAGTTTTGGCAGTTTAGCTTTATATCGACCTTTGTAGTACTGCCCTCACTTACTTTCATTGTTTTCGCCATATTAATTTATAGTTTAATTTTTTTATAACCTTATCTAGAACATTGCGTACACTACGCATCGTTTGCTAGTCTTTTTTCGTTTTCCCCCATCAGCTCTTTGTCATTTGCGGACCGTTAATGGTACAATTGTGTGTTCAATTTTATTCCTCATGTCTTCTCCAATAGTCGCCTATATTTTCTATAAATAAATTGAAAATATATGACGGACACCTTTTTTTATTTTATCTTTAATTTCATATCCGTTAGTATGTATTCTATTACTTTGATTTATGTACATATTAAGAATAATGCGTCTCTCTTTCCAGTCAAATACAGCAGAATTTTTCGTCCTCTCATGACGCTAAATTTGTTAGTGAAACAATCGTCAGGTCGTTAAAAAAATATGTTGTAGTGATTTGGGTTCTCCAAATGTACTTATGCGCAACAATTTTATTAAAAAATATATAGGTTATAATACTCATATAATATTGTACAACTATACATATTTTGTAATTTAACTTATTAAATCCACGGCAACGAAACACAAATCAATAAAGATTTAGCGTTGAATGCAATTTTTTCTTATCGTCCATTTGTTTACTTTAGGTCTGTGGAACAACTAAGCTTAACAATTTTTGACACAATTGTAATTGTCCCCACATATCATTACAAATTCCATTATTCAAATTTGAATAGGTATGCGTCGTATAAATAAACCGCTTATTATAGCTTTCATTTATTTGTTCGTTGGCATGCCACCCGCTGGTAGTGCCGTTGCCATGGTAATAACGTTATACAAAAAAAATGGATGGATATTAGGTTTGTGGTACCTGAATACTACACCATATATCGGCATCCACTCTGGTTCAGGGTTGGTAATGTCATTTGCCCGTCCATCGGCAAATATTTATTATTTTTCACAGAGAAAACCAAGCAACTCGAGTTACTAGGTTTTGCTTTTGCACGGCAGATCTGTAAATGAGTCTAAACTAAGAATTCTCAACAGCGAGGATGTCATATAGAACACTTTAAAGTTCCCCATTATTCTATTTGTATTTAGCTAATCCATTTTTTGGATTTTATTATGGTGCACATATCACTGTTTCTTTGTTTTTAGTGAATTTTCGTAGAAAAAATTCACTAATGGGGAGATCCCGACTTTTGAATTTTGCAAATGAGCGCGAACTAGGACCCCTAGAACCCATATCCGGGGTCAGTTTTAATTTTTATATGTTTATTTATTTATTATATATATATATATATATATATATATATATATATATATATATATATATATATATATATATATATATATATATATATATATATATATATATATATATATATATATATATATATATATGTATCACACCGATAACTCAAAAAGTAATGGGCCGATTTTGATAAAATTTGGCATGTACCTTTCTTTTGTAAATGGCTTGGATAAGTTCGTTAGTCAGGAAAATCGGACGAGGTTTGAGTTTTCTTTCAAAAAAAAAATCTTCTCAAAAAATAATGGGTCGATTTTAATAAAATTTGGCATGTACCTTCCTTTTGTAAATGGCTTTGATAAGCTTTTTAGTCAAAAAAATCGGACGAGGTTTTCCGGAAAATTTTTGAGTTTTCATTCGAAAAATTTTTTTATCTCAAATAATAATGGGCCGATTTTGATAAAATCTGGCATGTACCTTCCTTTTGTAAATAGCTTGGATCAGTTCGTTAATCAAAAAATTGGACGAGGTTTTCCGAAAAAATTTTGAGTTTTCATTTGAAAAAAATTTTTATCTTAAAAAATAAAAAATCTATGATAACCAAATTTGGTAGGTAGGTTTACGATATAAAAAGTAAACTATACCAAAATTTAGATTTCTATGTTATAAGAAAAAAAAGTTATAATGAAATATTTTGTGCCAGATCATTTCTATGAAAATTCACTACCATAACGCACTTGCTGCGTCCAGAGTTTTTTAATTTCCAGTTACCTATGATTATTGAAAGGGATTGTGTTTTGTTTGTATGTTTTTAAGCTACCTAATGATAAAAAATGTTCTAATAATTTAATTTTTTATTATTCACTTATTACACTACAAAAGACTCATTATAACGGACACTGTCAACACAATTATTGCCATAACCACCTACTATTTGCTCTTTCTAAAATATAAAACATAAATACCAGGAGAACTATCGCAGATAGGTATAGGGTATGCTATAGCTAGTCGACGTAAAATTAAATTTTATATCCCAATTTGTCAAAATATACAGGATGTTTTACTTCAAAAAAATGTGCTTTTGATCTTTGAAATGTTGCTGATCGTCCGAAATTTTGAACATACTGTATAAGCCAGATCAGTTATCCTTATACATTCTACAAACCTAATATCTGTATTTGCGACTAACAAAATTTTACTTCTTAGTTATAAAAAGAACCCTGGACGCAGCAAGTGCGTTATGGTAGTGAATTTTCATAAAAATGTTTTTATTGCAAATATGTGTGTTTTCATTTTAAGAAAGCAGGCATCAATTTTGGTTACCAGTATAACCTATATAGTAAAAAATGCCATGTTTCATAAAAATAACTTTATTGTGTGTAAATGTACAAAATTTTCCAAAAGTAAACTTAAAGTGTTACCGGAAAAACTCGTTTCTTGGTCAACCTTATAGGTTAATAGCAAATTGGGCTATTCAAATATGAAGCATTTGATCAAAATTCGCTACCATAACGCACTTGCTACATCCAGAATTTCTTTTCTTACAAACATGCATTATATTTCGAAGGAAAATGCGAAAATGCAATCACATAAGGCGTGTTTGATTTAAAAAAAAAAAGACAGTTTGTATCACCAACGAGTTATGGGCCACCCTGTAATTGTAAAAATATTTTTTTAAGATGTAGTTCAAAACACCCTATAATTAATATATATACAATTTTTTTCATATCTTGTATAATAATGGATATGTATATAAATATACATATATATATATATATATATATATATATATATATATATATATATATATATATATATATATATATATATATATATATATATATATATATTGAAAATTATACAAAAATTATATACCACTAAACGATAAACTCTATAGCTAAGACTACTGCCAAGCATCAGAGAAAGGGTCTATTTGAAATGAATTTTTTGGAAATCTTTTAGTAAAATGAAGGACAGTGACTGTTGAAACTAAGATTTCAGGATCTGTAAAACATCTTTCTTGAGACATTTGATTTCCATAGCCCGTATTACATTCAAGTTATTTGCCTAAATGTTGCCGATTTTGACGTTTTAAATCGCAACTTTGACGTTTTGAGGAAAATCCCAATTTATTTTTTTTAAATGCCTATAACTTTTTTGCCTTTTGACCTACATAGCTAGATTTTGGTAGGTAACTTACCTATAAGAATATAAACCTGTTTACCAAATTTGGTTGCCCTTACTTTGTTAATTCCGGAGATATAATTTTTTTTCGAAAGAAAACACAAAATTTTCTGGGAAAACCTGGGCAGATTTTCCTGGCTAACGAAGTTATCCAAGTCATTTGCCAAAGGAATTTATTCACCGAATTAAATAAAAATCGACTTATTATTTTTTGAGTTATCGGTGTGATACATATATACAGGGTCTTTCTAAATTCATGCGAAAAATTTTACAGGGTGATTCTTTGGCGAAAAATAAGGGGGTTTTTTTTATAAAGTTTTTCTTGAAACCCCTTCTCCTCCAAGTTACACCCCTTTGAAGTTTTGGCAAAAAAAGTTTTCATTAAATTTCTCCGTTATGGAATAATTTTAAGAAACGAAATTTTGCAGATGCATAAGGCTTACAAAACGACAGTTGTAAAATGATTTTATAATCCTATAATGTTATCACAAGAGGGTGAAAAAACCTACCCCTACATTATTTTTTATCAGTACTTTTTATTGTGTGTACTGTTTTCTATTTAAAAAAAAAAGATTTAGAAATAAGGATTTATTTAGCAACTTTTTTATGTCTTGACATTTTCTCATAAAATTGTTAGTTTCATCACAAAAAAATAAAATATTACTCAGATCGATGTCACATGTATTTACAGAGTGGTTGTTATTTGCTAAAAAATCAAGTACGTGGTAGGCTGTCAAATAACGTCATAATTACACTAATATTAATTGTTCTGGTTGCTGTCAATCTATCGAGAATTTTTTAAACACTTAGAACAAATAAGTGAATAAAATGGTAAATTATACCAATTCCTAAATGGCAGATATGCATTTTAATTATGGCCGTGCTAATTGCAATGGATTAAGAGCACAGCGCTTCTACACTGAGTTATATCCAAATAGAGCTGTGCCCCATCACAGCATATTCGCACGCATTCGTCAACGTCTGCAAGAAGAAGGAAAATTTTCAAGAAGTGCCGCCGATTGCGGGTGTTATAGAGAAGTAAGAACTGTAGCACTTGAAGAGGCTGTCCTCAATTTAATTGAAGAATCTCCTGGTACAAATACAAGAAGAATCGCTCAAGTCTTAAATGTCAGCTATTCCACGGTATTTAGAATTTTAAAAGAACAACTAATATATCCCTACCATATCCAACGAGTTCAAGGGCTCTTACGTCGTGATTTTTTACCTCGTTTAATCTTTTGTCAATGGATGCTTTAAATGATCACGCAAGTTCCAAAGTTCTTATCTCGTATTTTATTTACTGATGAGGCCAACTTTTCACGAGAATCTATTAGAAATTTTCATAGTAACCACATATGGTCTGAAGAAAACCCATACGAAATTAAGGAATCTCATTTTCAACACCAGTTTTCATTAAATGTATGGCTTTTTGTCATTGGTGATGACTTAATTGGACCATATTTTCCTCCGATAAGACTAAATGGAGAAGTGTACTGTCATCTACTCGAAGAAGAGTTGCCCCTACTATATTCCTTTACAAATTAGACAACAAATGTGGTACATGCACGACGGGGCTCCGGCTCATTTTAGTATCATCGCTCGTAACTACTTGAACGAAGTTTACCCAAATCGTTGGATAGGTCTAGGAGACCCAAATAATTGGCCTGCCCGATCTCCTGAATTGAATCCGTTGGAGTTTTGCCTGTGGGGTTTTCTGAAAACCTTAGTTTATTCAAGTCCTGTTGCAAACATCGATGACCTAAGAAATCGTATTATCGCATCATGTGATATCATAAGAAACACACCCGGTGTTTTTCATAGAATACGAAGTTCAATGAGAAACAGACTAGAGTCATGCGTTCTCTCCAAAAGGGGGCATTTTCAACATTTATTACTATGGTGATACGTACTGACATTTTGTTAACATTTCTTTTCGTTTCTTAGTTTGTTAATTATTAATTATTAAATAGTAGTACAATACCTAGTTGTTGTTTCTTATTATGAATTTTTGAAAATTAGTAAAAGCCAGAATAATACATATTAACATATTAGTGTAATTATGACGTTATTTGACAGCCTACCACGTACTTGTTTTTTCAGCAAATAACAACCACTCTGTGAATACATGTGACATCGATCTGAGTAATATTTTATTTTTTTGTGATGAAACTAACAGTTTTATGAGAAAATGTCAAGACATAAAAAAGTTGCTTAATGAATCCTTCTTTCTAAATCATTTTAAAATTATTCCATAACGGAGAAATTTAATGAAAACTTTTTTTTGCCAAAATTTCAAAGGGCTGTAACTTGAAGGAGAAGGGGGTTTCAAGAAAAACTTTATAAGAAAGACACCCCTTATTTTTCGCCAAAGAATCACCCTGTATTTTTAAATAAATAACAAAAATAAATAAATAAATAAATATATATATATATATATATATATATATATATATATATATATATATATATATATATATATATATATATATATATACATATATATATATATACATACATATATATATATATATATATATATATATATATATATATATATATATATATATATATATATATATATATATATATAAATTGAAACTGACCCCGGATATGTGTTCTGTGGGTCCTAATTAGCTCATCTGAAGAAATTTTTTCAAAATTCAAAAGTCGGGATCTCCTCATTAGTGATTTTTTTAAAAAAAAATTCACTAATAAATGACAACGAATGGCTTCAATATTCCAATGCAAATGGATAAACATTTAAAAAAATCACAATAGCTTCGAAAAAAGTAAAGTTAGATAGGGATAGTTGACGTTGTTGTACACAGAATTTTACATATAATCAAAATATGTAAAAATATACAGGGTTTTCCATTTCAAATAATATGATCGCTACTTCCAGTTAAACCGGAAGTGATCTCGACTCCAAATTATTTTACATAGAAAAGAGCGTCATGTATTATATATGAATGCAAATTTTCAGAATTGAAATATGTTAATAACTAGAAAAATTTCCAGCCAACGCATTTCGTGGTATACCTGTATATATAAGAGAAGTGTAAAGATGGTCTGACGACTTGAGGGAAATGGTAGCAAACGATGATCATAATGCGCTAATGGCAGAGCAAAGTCACAGTCAGTAATACAAAACACACACAAAAACAGCAGCAGCAACATCTTCAATAGTTACCATCACTTGTCTATGTATCATAATAAATAGAGAAATGAAAAACTGCTCTTATGTCGCACGCCTCTGTTGTAATACTATGCACATAATTGTGCAGCAAACGCACCTGCTTGGAAATATGCGACATTTTAATTTATACTTGTTTCTTGTTTCGTCTGTATTTGTGCCAGTACAACGCCTTTCTCATTTTGTTCCTTTGTGAAAATCACGATTTTGCCGCAGTACGCTGGGTAGGCATTAAAACAAGAACCTACTGATCACCTCCTCAGTTGCTTTGTATAAAGCGTTCTATACATGCTCAAAGAGATATTTTTCTGCTGGAGGAAATTAATTTTAAAAGATTTTGTTGCTAGAATGCATATTATAAATATGAAACAGTCTGGACAGAGCAAGTGCGTTGTGTTAGATATCTATCATTGCTTTTAATGGCAGATATGTTTTTTTATTTGAAGGCATCAAATTCGGTTGACAGTATAACCTTTATTATAGTAGAAACAATGTACCATATTTCAGAAAAATAAGTTTTCATAATTATTACTACCCGAAAATAAGGTGTCCCCGAAAAAACTGGTCCAATTATCCTGACGAACCACTCTTAGAGCTATTTACCCACCTGCCAGAAAATAAATATTTACAAAAAGGTTTTTCACAAAAAATTTAAAAAATCATTTTAATATGAATATTTGTAAACTATTTTTAAAAAGGCGCCATTTTTTTAAACAATCGGCATAAGAAATGTTAAAAGAAAATCATAATTTTTAGGAACATTTGCTAAGCATTTTGTTCTGCAAAAATTCGAAAACATTCTTTTTTACTATAACTTATCAACCATGGCTTATTAAGTACTAACATTTCACAAAGATTAAAAAAAAATAAACTGAAATAAAATTCTTTTTTAACTTCAACGACAATTTGAAACCCTGGAAGTAAATAAACAAGTTTGGGACGCAGCAAGTGCGTTATGGTAGCGATTTTTTATTAAAAAATTTCAAATTGGAATAACTAAATTTTCTATAAACCTATAAAGTTAAGTTTTGGTACATGGTAAGGCCTTTCTTAAGGAAACATATTCACCAATTTTTATCAAAATAGCTTTGTAATTTTCAGAGATATAAATTTTTCCTAAAAGAAAACTCAACATTTTCATAGAAAACCTTGTCCGATTTTCCTCGCTAAGAAACTTGTCCAAGCTATTAATAAAGGAAAGGCACATGCTGAGTTTATTAAAAATCGGTTACTTTTGGGTTTATCGGTATGATATACACACACACACACACACACATATATATATATATATATATATATATATATATATATATATATATATATATATATATATATATATATATATATATATATATATATATATATATATATATATATATATAAACATATAAAAATTAAAACTGACTCCGGATATGGGTTCTACGGGTCCTAGTTCGCGCTCATTTAAACAAAATTTTGCAGTCTCACCATCGATACCTACCTATTAGTGATTTTTTTAATAGCAATTCAATAAAACAATATAAGTGGCAAAATACTTATATTTTAATGTGACACGCTGTTTGAAGTTATGCTTGACATGTTAGAAAATATGTAAAAAGGTTTTATCTAGTAGGTACTGTAACGATTCACATTTTACCTGGAATCATTGCTGGTTCAAAATACACTTAGAAAGCCCCCAAGTATCTAAATAATACCAAAAACCCTATCTATAATAAATATTTCAAGTTTTAGGTTTCAAAATAATTTTGAAGAAAATTCGCTAAGAAATTCTGTATCGTAAGAACCGTACTGAATTCCCTATAATATACGTCGAAATCTAAATATTGAAAAACGTTGCATTTTTGTTGGGAAAAATGAATATCTCTATTGTCCTGAGATTTTAGGTAAATAACAGAAGCTGACGTAATTATGATAAAATATAGAAACCAATGGACGAGTCCATTATTGTGGAGGTTTGTATAAGCGACGTCGTGACTTCGCCACCGATTGGAGGTCTCGTGTTATCTCATTCAAAGAATGGAGGCTAGAGAGTGCCGCGCACAGCCACCAACGGTCATGGTAAGAACTTTTGCGTGCAGCGGTTAGGAATTGCAGAACTCGACACATTAGCAGTGAGTCTCTTCCGGGCGTTCGCCGAGTTAACACCCCTTAGTTTCGGTGGCTATTAAATTATCCTAAAAGGGGGTGATAAAATCTTACTATACCTAATGATTATTGTCAGTGATTGTTTAAAGTAATTTAAACGATTTTCGAGTTTAAATAAACATTGTATTCAGCATAAAAACGCGAATTTAGTTGTGGTTCCTTGTTCCGACCTGTTGATTTCTTGCCTTAATCAGAAAGATTATTACCGAACTTTAAGTCAATTGGCAGTGAATTTCACTTGGGCAAATTCACGTTTTAAATTTCGATTTGCAATTTTCCGTCAAGCGAATTCAGAACATCGACATAGTTGTTAAATGGTTTCCTAATATTGGAGCAATAAGTCCACCAACCAAATTGGATTCTGAGAACCTGTATCAGGTGCTCATAGTTGATCCCACTTGGAAGGCACCTTCATAAGGTCATCAGGTAACTCAATATAGGAACATTGGGTGAGTCTGTGTATCTCTTTTTCTCTGAATCAGTAGAAATTTTCATGCAAGCAATCCAATATCTGAAGCCTCATAACTTGAACTTTCCAAAACATCGTGAACAAATTCGAACTTGAAGAGTTTTAGATAGGTGGTATAGGGACAATTGTAAATTTCATGTTTAAACTGTTGAATTTTATCTGTACATTTAAACAAATAGTTTTTGAAATTGGAATTAGTAAATTTTGTCTGAAATATCTAACCTGTACATTCTTTTCAATATCTCTTATTTTCAATAATTAATGCAGAAATTTCACGTAGGATTATATGTTCTTTCTTTTGGAGCTTCACTCAAAGAACTGGCCAGTAAAAGTTATTGAAAAATTAATCAAATTGATTGCAAACGTCAAATGATTTACCTAATAATTTGTGTTTGCTTTTTGGCTGTAAAATACAGAATTTCATTTTACATATAAAGCTCAAGTGGCTAATATCAGTATTTTAGTAACTTGTAACCATCTTTATCTTATTGTTCTGTCATATATAAGTGAATTGATAATTTCTTTTTCTTGAAGTTCTTGCTGTTTATCTGATTTTTATTTGTGTGCAAATTAATGTTTAATTCAGATTTAACAACAATTTTTATTTCATTTTGTTTGCTATTCCAAATTTAATTTTTATGAATAAATTTATATGCCTTGTTACATTAGCCTATCTGACTGATTGAATAAAAATCCCTCCCTAATATCTTCTTTCTTTTGGCGTCTGCACAAACTATTTATTCTTACTAACCATTATCTAGATATCTAAATTTCAATATTACCTGGCACTAGTCTGGGGAGTCCACAAATACCTATAGGACTCCAGGCAGTGCAAAACAAATAAGGAAAAAGAACGTATCAAGCTACATCCAGATCTGTCAACCTCCTAAAAGTATTGCTAATGTCAATAAATATGATAATCTAATAGATATATATTTTAAGGTAGGGTATTATAGGCGATCGTGACCTCAATATTGAGCAGATCTATATCCACCTGAGGTCAATCACATAACCACGGTTCTGGTTTTTAAGTTTTTTCTTTGAAAGAGGTAACAGTACTTACAGTGTCGGGCAGCCAAATAGAATAAATTCAGTAGATATCATAATTGTAGTGCATATTTGCAAAAAATACGGTAACATCAATCTAAATGAAAAAATCACATCCCCAAAGTTTTAAATAGAAAGTATGGGCCTATCAAAACTTATTTAAAATACTTTTTCATTATCCATTCAAAAATGATATTTTCAAAATTTATTGCAAAAAATAACGGTCAAGAAAATTAAATTCATCTGAACTTCGCTACAACACACTTAAACATTAACAGCCAATCTTGTTTCACTCTTAGTAACAAAACTCAAGCAAAAACCATTATCAATGTCCTTTTTTGACGGCACCGATTAAAAGAAGTCGGGTCGCAGCAAGTGTACTATAGCAGTGAGTTTCCATAAAAAAATTTAAAATAGCTAATATGGCTGTTTTTAATGAAAGCAGGCTTGAAATTTGTTTACCGGTATAACCTATATAGTACAAAGAATCTACCATATTTCATCAAAACTTTATTGTTTGAAAATGTACAAAAAAATTTCCGAAAACAATCTTAATGTTATATCAATGTTCTCGAAAATGGGTTTCCCGGCTGACGAACCTTAGGTTAATAGAAAATTGAGCTATTGAAATTTGAAGCATTTAATGAAGATTCGTGACAATACTGCACATCCTGCGTCCAGGATTTATTTTTTATGAGGCCTAGTTCGCGCTCATTTGAAGAAATCTTTTAAAAATTTAAAAGTGGCGGTCTCCGCATTACCCAATTTTTTTACGGAAACGTACCAAACATAATAGACCACTAAACGACAAACTCTATAACTAAAACTGCTGCCAAAGCATCGGGGAAAGGGTATCTTTGAAATCAATATGGGAATGGGAATATCTTAGTAAAATGGAGGACAATGACGGTTGAAGCAAAATCTGAAGGGTTTGGAAAACACTCTTCTGGCTGCATTTTTTCTACGTAACCCTTATTCTTTACAGGTCCTTTGCCTCAATGTTGACAATTGTGACGTTTCAAATCGTGACATTAACGTTTTAAGAGGAAAATCCCAATTTTTTTGCGAATTACTTTTTGTCTGTTAACCTACAGATATAGATTTTAACACATACTTTCCTTTTTACTATATAAGCCGGAGTACCAAATTTGGTTGCCACAACATTGTTATTTCCGAAGTTATAAAACTTTTGGAGGAAAAACTGTGCCGATTTTTCTGGCTAACAAACTTATCCAAGCCACTTGCAAAATAAAGATACTTACCAAATTTCATAAAAATTGGTGCATTATTTTTTGAGTTTTCGGTGTAATACATTCATAGATAGATACCTCTTTTTCACATATACCAGTTACACAATTATTATGTTGCTAGTTGGTCATATTGTCAAAAAAATTACATTTTTATTAATTAAAACACAAAATTGTGAAGTTTAACACACAAGGTATAAATAATATGTATGTATATATATATATATATATATATATATATATATATATATATATATATATATATATATATATATATCTTCTTCTTCTTCCATTGCTCATCCATTAATGGATATTCGCAATCACATGTGCTTATTCCTTATTTCTGATGGCGCTGAATAGGTCTCCCACAGTTTTTAGTCCTCTCCATTGTCTCGCGTTTCTGAGCCATGACATACTCTTCCTGTCGATTCCTCTCTACCCCTCGATCTTTCCTTCGATTACTAATTGTAAGAATTGGTATCTTTCATTCCGCATTACGTGGCCCAGATATGCTGTTTTTCTGCGCTTGATGGTGTTCAGCAGTTCGCGTTCTCTTTTAACCGTTCTTAGGAACTCCTCGTTTGTTTTTCTGGCCGTCCATGGGACTTTTAGTATACGCCTGTATGTCCACATTTCTAAGGCTTCAAGTCTATTAATGGTATGGCATTCACCTTCAATGTCCAGCCCTCCACACCATACAGTAACACCGACCACACTTAATATTTTATGAATGAATCTAATATATATATATATATATATATATATATATATATATATATATATATATATATATATATATATATATATATATATATACATATATATATATATATATATATATATATATATATATATATATATATATATATATATATATATATATATATATATATATATATATATATATATATATATATATATATATATATATATATATATATATATATATATATATATATATATATATATATATACTATATTTGTTTGCTGTACCTTTTGTAATTTATGTTTACCTGGACTGCAGTTTCGAACGTTCCCGGTTTATCAATAAAAAATATATAGCAATGACAAAAAATCAATAGAAACAAGATTCAAGGAACATATTTATAACAGAATTAAGTAAAATTCACATACCTAGCTACAAAGGAAACATAGTTACACACATTCACAACAGAAAACACCAACAACCAGATATCAACCAATTACAGCTAATATAACCTATTAGAGACCACAAAAAGATGGAATTCTGGGAACAATACTGCATTCAACGAACAAACAAAAAAAAAACAATTAATCCTAGAACAAATCTAAGTACAAACCGTTAAACAAAACTTAATAAAAGCCATAAAAATAGATAAATTATCAAACCACAACAATCAACTCAGACCGAAAACACAACCAATCAGAGAGCGGTAAACTGACCAATAGAAGTTCAACACGCAGACGTCATGTACAATTCCCGACAAAGACTAGCCAGGAAACATCAGAGTCAGTAGCGTGCTGATGATGAACCAGGAAGGTTCGAAACTGTAGTCCACGTAAACAAATAAAAAAATACAAAAGCACAGCAAACAAATAAATTATATATTTAGAAGTGATTACATTGTAGTGCAACATTCCAATATATATATATATATATATATATATATATATATATATATATATATATATATATATATATATATATATATATATATATATATATATATATGTGTGTATGTATGTATGTACGTCTACAAGCTGGCCCATTACAAACGAGCTGGCAACGGTCACTACCAGGAAAATATTTTTTCGAAAAAACCCTAAAACACGTCAAGGTTGCTTGTGAGGGGGGCAATTTTTGGGGTAAAAATGATCTCCCAAGCTTTACCCTCCTAAAAAAGAAGGATATCATTATTTACCTTAGAAGCATGGAGTCAAAAAGCCAGGATATTTAAAATACATGCGTTAAGCTATTGTATGCAACAAATTACTTGTATATACAAGGAAGGTCACATAAATAAAACATACTCATTTATCGATAAAAACTCACATCTATTCAACTAAAACCACAAAGTAAATACCAAGAATTTCAATATACAGGGTGTTTTGAAAGCAAAATACATACAAGTAATACACAGGTAAATAAGTATTTCAAACAATATGACAAAATAATAAACAAAATAAATAAAAACAAGAACACAACCCACATGAATCAAACGGAAGATATCAAATAGAATGTAACAGATGTAATAAAAATATATAGGAATGACAAAAAGAATCAATAGAAACAATATTCTAGGAATATATAACATCATTAGGTAAAATCCACATAGGAAGCTACAAATTAGACGCAGCTACACACATTCGGAACAGAAAACACCAAAAACCAGATATCAACCAACTAAAACTAATAAAACATTAAAGACCACAAACAAATGGAAATATGGGAACAATATTACATTCAACAAACAATAAGGAACAATTAATCCCAGAACAAATCCAAGTAAACATTTAAACAAAACTTAATTAAAGCCAAATAGATAAATTATACATTTATTAATATTATATCCGTAAAATATACATCAATTGACACCATATATACCAGAGAATTGATAATAGCTAATTGTTTAGACGAAAATACATATTAAATGTAAATTAATTAACCCAGAAACAGCTGACAAGTAATAAATATCATTCAAATGTCTATATATATATATATATATATATATATATATATATATATATATATATATATATATATATATATATATATATATATAATACTAATAAATGGAAAATACAGGGACAAAAGAGTGCAGTTCCCAAAACTAGGCCACAATGAGGCAGCACTTTAGGAAATACATCAGTGAGTGTCTGTATGGGTGTTATATTATATGCCTGCGTTCGACAGACAATTCGCACATTTTTTAAATACATCAGCATCCACAATATTTTTGTTACCTAATGTGCGTAATCAAATAATGTTTCTTTTCACCTCTTCATTGTGCTTAACCTAACATTTTTTGTTTGTTAATATAATATTAAATTTTCACTTTATGATTCTCTTATGAATTTAGCAAGTCTTTTGTATATTTCGCTGCCAACTGTAGCGATATTTGCAAGGTGTGCAGGATGTGGTATGCCTTTGTCCTGAATATATCATGTAAATAGAGTTTAGCGCATTTGATCATTTAAATAGCAAGCCAAGAATATGTGGTTGAGGTCTCTGACAGAAACATTCACATTATCAGCTTGGTGCAATAAAAAATAGTGGATATTATTATCTGGAAAATGGTAAAACCGGCAACATTGCCGAAACCATAATTGAATGGCGTATCTTCAATAACCAACCTGAAACAATTTTTCTTATGATTCGGTTTTTAAAATGAGAAAACGTTCACGAACTTTTAAAGGGAAGGGTACATTTAAAACCTAGAATAATAAAAATAAGCATATTTTGTAAAAAAGTTGTATTTAAAAATACCTACAGCCAAATATTTGTGGAAATACCTATGGTATGTTTATAGAGTTCTGTAAAACAAATTTGACTTAACATATACTTGACGAAACAGACATTTGGATTTTTTCTAATGGGTCTTCTTATCATCCAGAAATTCATCAAGTTCCTTTACCATGTTATCTGCGTTACCATTTCCTAAATTGGACATCAGATATAAAACATTATTATCCATAGGGTATAAATTTTATTAAAAACAAAGCCCGTAACCTTTTTAGTGTGAATATAGCTTAGTTTAAAAGAGGCTTTCAATATTATTTTAGTTACTCTATTATTATGTTGGAATATGACAGATAACATTTTATAGTTTTAAATATTTTTTAAAATTTTATTCAATGGGGTTTTTATGGACATTCAAAATTTAATCTATTTTGCAGTAAATACTTTACCAGTGTAGTTAATACCTGCTGTATTATTTAAATCTGTTACATAAACAAACAATTTTATATTACTTTTTATTGGCCTCAACAAAAGCCATCGGAAAAGACAATTCTGGAAAATTAAAAAATTAACTATAATGTATGTTTCGAAGTTATGAGTAAAATATTTGTACCATCGGAGCTAGAACCGTAGACGGTAGGGATAAATAACGTCGTAATATTGCTGTAATTAATGCTGTAATTAATGTGCTTTGTTTTGTTTTATGACTAATGTTTTAAGGCCTGTCTAATGTCGATGAAAAACCCTTGCACTCAACTACGCCAGTTCCCAGTGTTGACTAAGAAATACTAACCCTTATAATTTTCTCAAATCAATGTCAGTATACTTAGGTTTTGAACAATACCTATTTCATGACTTCTAATATTATAACACGGGTTTTATTCATCAGATTATAATCTTTTGTATCATTTATTGAAAGTGTAGACAACATACAAAATAATTAATACTTTGAGCTATAGAATTTAGTATACGGCTGGTCATAAAGTATTAATACACCGAGAAGCCCCAGATTTTTAACCCCAAAATATTAATATCTAGCTAAACGTAGCTGAGATCAAAAGGCGAAAATTTCAAAGATACAGTGTGAAAGAAATTAATATTTTGTTTTCCTCCATATCAAGAAAAATATATTAAATATTGCTTTAAAATGAGTACAGATGAGTTGTACGTAATGATAAAAATCAACCAATCACCAAACAAAGAACAGAATCACCCCAAACACCACAAGCAGAGTTGCATGCTGGATAAATATTTCCAAAGCATTAATCTTGCGATAATCCTTGGTTAGTTTCAATAATTTAAGGTGACTATCGTCTACATTATGTCCCGAGTCAATCATATGTTAGGAAACGCTAGATTTTTCTGGGCTATTGACTTTGGAATGAGTTATGTGCTCTTTGAATCTTGTTACTGATTTCCGCGTTTGCCCCATAAAAATTTTCTCGCAACTATTACAATATATTCAATAATTGCCGATTTTCTAAGAAAATGCGAGAAAGGAAGTAGAACGTTTGGTGTAGGTAATATCAATTTTAGGTTATTACAGGTAACCACGGATTATTGCAAGTTTAAACTTTTTCAGCTAGCAGTAAGCGTCGTTGCAAAATAGACACACGCTCGACCCATAGTAGCCCAGCGAATGGAGACACATTACCTTGCAAAAGACCAAGTAGTTATAATTTTTTGACATAGCAAGCATATGGGTCAGTCCCGTGGTTCACAATCCAAGTTTTTGACTTTTTAGCTCTTTTGCGTTCGTAGTGGCTTACCAAAAACTTTTCGCGTTCAAAAAATTTTCAGCTTATCGATTATACCTGCCTGCCGATAAGGCTTAAAGGAAAATTTGTATTTTAGTGTCATAGATTAATTAATGTGCTCCAACTTTTGTATAAAAATGTTTTCTGCAGAACTATTACGTAAAAAGTTACGTAACATCAAAATGGCCAATTATTGTGAAAATGCTTCTTGCAGTTGTGCTGCTTTTTCTCATCAAAGCTCGATACAGGTAGCTTATAGAGAAAAGTGCTTTAAAAAATGCTGTATAGCGTTAAGCCTGCTACAGGGTATACATAAAGAAGCAGTGTATAGCTAATATCAAAGGATCTATGCTGCCCTGAATTGTTATAGGTTAAATATTTATGCTTATTTGTGTACATTGAGTATAAGAGTAAACAACTTTCTTTCTACAAAGCCCAGGAACTCTAATAAAAAATAACATGCTTTAGTACAGACTTTATAATTATAGTATTGCTAGTGAAAAAAAATAGTTTAGTATAACGGCGATACCAATAAAACTTACAATTCAGAAAACCTATAAGTTTCGGCGTTTAGTTTAGTTTTGTCTGGAAAGTTCAGGTAGTTCGTCCTCGACTTTTTCAATCGAAAGCTCATTTGGATAGTCTTCTTCATTATCATCAGTTATGATGTCCGCTTCTCCACAACAATTTTTACAAATCTTAGAACACTCGAAACCAGTCTTTCTGCGCTACAGACCTTTCTGCATCCCTTCTTGCACTGACAACCAAAATGTAGGTCAGCATTGATTGAGATGCTGGATCCCTGGTGGTTTAAATAGAACCAGTTCCTTTACTGTCCTTCCTACATCCCTAATTCAGAAGGTCCCTAGGTTGGCCCATTCATGAATGAACTTGGTGATACGTGCAAAAGACATGGTACATAGCAACATACAGCGCAAAACATTTAATATTGTTGCCCTGTCACCACCACATAAAGCAAAAAGTATACGCTCTCCTGCTTCAGTGATATTTGAAACATTGGCGTTCGAATCCCTGAAGATCTCTTCAAGTTTATACAACAAAGTGCAGAGTCTGGTTTGGCCAAATCCAAGTAAAGATGATGTGGTATCACACCCACTCAATCGTGATGAAGAAGCAGATTGGTACGAGTTAAGTAGTTGATATTGAAAACCATTTGGCAGGAACACCGTCTCTTGTAGGTTTTCGAAAGTAAAGGCAAGACCTTGAGCCAAATTTGTCGAGAGAACTAGCAAATAAATGTCCAGCCCAATGGTTTCTACAGCATCACACTCTTCAGCCGGGGATATAACAACTGTTACATTAAGTACATCAGCGTCTTCTACCGCTTGTTTCACTCTACTGCTCTTGTGTATGAGGGTCGCCTTGAGGAGTGAGATTAGGTAAAGTTTGTTTCCTTCGTTTGTCGGAAATTTTCCATGTGGAACTTCAGCGATTGTTGACCCATAGAAAATCCCACCATTTGAAGCATTCGTGTGACATCTCTTGAACCTTTCGGCGCACTTGTTACCTCTCACCTCAGGATCAAGCGGATAGCCATAAAAAACTACGACAACGTTGGCTCCATAGTGATCACGAACAAACTTCACGTATCTTTCACATGCTTTATGGAAACTGTTGGTTCGATTCCATGTAACTCTGTGGAGAAGGAACCCACCCTCTACAACTACAGTTCAATTTCGTGAAAGAATGATTATGTTTGATAATGACAAAAATGCCGAATACAGAGGAGATTTTGTACCTTTGCGCATCCCGTCCTCTAAAAAACGGTGAATAAGGAACCGGTTCATCATTGAAAAACTCTTCCAAATCCTTCGGTGTAGTTGCTATATCAATTGATGTTGATTTTTCTCTCTTTCACAATGGTAACAGCACTGTTTGCGCTATTGTCGCGTATAAGATAAGAAGGAACTGAAGCATCCACTGCTATTCCATCAATAAAAGCAGCACAATTTGCAACTAAACACGTGTTATCGCAATATTACAACAAAAAAAACACAACCCGATGCGATGTTTCTTCACAACAGGATATAAATATTCACGTTGCTATACTGTCGGAATTGTTGCAAGAGAGTTTTTAAATCTTGGTGTTAACAATATGCCATTTGTGCAGTAAATATTAGGTAAATAAATTAATATTGAAAACAATATTACAGAAACGCGATTTTTCAATTTTTGATTTTTGCTGCGTAACTCCTTTTCTGTTCGCTCTAGCAAACATTTGTTGTATAAAACTTGTAGCAGATTAGATGTTCTACCACCATTAATGAGGACATTTTCTTGTACGATGTACCATTATCGAGTAATGATAAAAAAATCTACAGGAAAATACAAAAAATTACATTTTCACAACAAAAAAAAATTGATGCGTCCTATTTTTTCACGCCATTTTTCTGCAAAAAAACCTTTCATACAAGAGTTGTAGCATATTACATAGTCTACAACTTGAGTAAATAAAATTTTCCTTTAAGATGAACAAGTAAAAATATATGATCCATAAACTGAGAAACGTCCAAAATGTCGGAACACCAATGGTTTTTGGAACCCACAAGCGTTAGGAGGTCGAAAACTTGCATTCTGAACCGTGGAATCAGCGTGTACAGCATATCTAATAATTAGCGGTCAGTTAGCTTTGCTTCAGCAAAACCTAGTCTTCAGCAGAACGACTAACCCGTTATCAGAAGTCTAGAGCAACTCACTTTTGTTTAGCTCTTTGATAAGACCAGGCGACACTAGGAGGAAGCGATCCACGTCTGTCACCTGGACACGTAAGCAGCTTTGTCTCTGTTGGACAACGACCGCTGGCACCAGCTACACCCACCACGTGCTGGGTATATGCCAACGACATACACATTCAGTTGTAAGTCTAATCACCTTCTTTGCACTATTAATCAATATTTGATCACAAACAACTTATTCAATTTATATGCCATATCATTGGATTAAATTTATTATTATTTTATTGCCAACTTATTCAATTTGTATGTTATATCATTAGATTAAATTTATTATTATTTTATTGCCACGTGTTAATTTTTCATATATCTGCAGCCACAAAAATATTCCTCTGGTCCTTCAGAAGTCACGTAAATCCACCATTTTAATTTATAATCTGATGCAACCATTTTGGCCCAGTCTAATCAATAGGGACAAACTGGTTTGGCTAAATGGTAATATTTTGACAAGTAGCTACTGCTGACGTGTGTCTTACTTTTAGACCATACTGTGTATAAAGTTTCCTTGTAGATATTAATGTCATGTAAAAAAGTAAAAAGGTTTCCTATTTAAGCCTCTTTCCCCCAATACATCTTGCTAAATTATACTTTATCCATATTTAAAATTAAAAAAAAAATTCGTTGTATATAAAATAAAATTTTTGGGTCAAAATCTACGCTTATAGTGGCTTCTCACCAATGCTATTTTTTCATTCCTTAGGTTAAAAAATTGTTTGCATTTTTTGCCATAGCTTTTTATTTTTTATCATTAAAATTATGCATTTAAAGCTGCTCTCAAAACTAAAAACAACTGATTAACTTTTAAATGACTTTTATGCGCATGACATTCGAATTTTTCTATCTGAACCAAAGACAGTGAAGTTTGTTTATAAAAATTGCAGGCAGAAAAGTTCAAGCTATTTTTTCGTCTGAATACTAAGATTAAAATTATAATATATATATATATATATATATATATATATATATATATATATATATATATATATATATATATATATATATATATATATATATATCGTAGTCATAATGCAGAATTAAGCTTCCTATAAAATGATTAGTGATCTTACAAAACGCGAACGCACAAGGCAATTTTCGCAATGACTATACCAATTTAGGCAAATTGACAAAATTCCAGCAAAATGTGAGCACAATTATATATATATATATATATATATATATATATATATATATATATATATATATATATATATATATATATATATATATATATATATATCATTCTGGCTGATTATTTTCAGGCATTTTACAATTTTCCAACAGCCATGTAGTCAAAACGCAAAATAGAACTTCCCCGAGAAAGTGCGCGCCAATCAGGTTTATCGAGCATAACGTAAAACATCGTAAACTAAAACGTTTCCATTCTTTTGTTGTTTATCAATTTCCACGTGCATTCAGATACATAAAAATAGGCGATAACCGGAAAGAAGTGCAGGTCGAGAATGACAAACGAGGTTTTGAAGTTATCAAAGTGCAATTTAAGGAACAGCTACAGAAGTTTTATGGTGAAAGAGTGAAGAAAGATGTAACTAAAAAGTGTTGGACGGCTGGTAGAGTTGAAGAAGTCACTAAAGATATGTAATCGTTGTAAATTAGTTTTTCGGCAGGTAACAAAAAGACTAATAAGTAGTACCATTCAATGAGAAAATACAATGTTCTGTCTGTTAGTACTCGTGAACATCTAGTAGAGAAACGAAGCTCTCTTGACCAACCTATTGTTAACATAATACCGGTGAAGAGTACTTTGATATGTTGTTGTAGTGTCACCGAAATACAGAACATGACAGGAAGGATAATGCTGTTTGACTTAAAAAATAAATACCACGTTCCCAGAAGAGCGATCGAAATTTTAATTTCACGATGCAAGGAGTGTCAACTAAAAAAATCGCAACCCCACAAGAGATATATTGTGCGTCCAATTATTTCTAAAGATTTTAATGTTCGCATAGACTTGATAGATTTTCAATCTGCCTCTGATGGGAAGTATAAATGGCTTCTCAACTATCAAGACCAGCCACAAAATTTTTGCATCTTCGTCCTTTACAAATCAAACGTACTGGGAGGTGGCACTGCAAACTGGCAGCAGCCGGGAATTTACTGCTTCGGTAATAGGATAAATCTGCAGCTACTGGTCTGACTGCAAAATTGTTCACGGCAGGCTAAGTCACCCCGAACCCAGGATAGCGTGGAAAGAAGTAGCCAAGATGTGGAGAACATGCTTCGTTGCCTCAGTGGTAAGAACGTATGCTTCTGAACCGAAGGGTACTGGATTCGTTGGCAGGGTTTTCCTTTCACTTTTTCAGTAAATACTGTAACATTATCATCAACTGAAAGTTGTGGCATTCTATTTGAGCAGGAGGTTCAATATCTGCACGTTCTGCCCTTTGCAGAGGGCGTAAAGTCGTCAATTATGTTTCCATGCAACGTTGGGCACGTAAAAAATCCTTCCTTACCCTCCTTACTCTCCTTACAGAAAGGCAGGGATTTAGAAAAATTTCCAGGATAGTGAGGTGACACTGCTCCCTGGCGTCGGTGATTGGCCATAGTCCCCTAAATAGACCGAGTTTAAAGAAACAAAAACACACACAAAAAATGCTTCTTTCCTGGATCTCGGGCAAGACCTTCACGGATTGGTCCCTTGGGTGCTATTTTGTACAGTGGCAGAAAAATTACTGAAGGCAGTGCATTATTGGAAAGACTCCGTACTATGCATTATTTAGAGCTGGTCAGAAACTTGGATTAAAATCAAGAAACCTGCCAGACTCTGTAATTAAAGAGCTTTAAAGAGCTTCAAAGAGAAGAGGAACTTGAAGACGTAATGAATTCCTTACAGATAAGTAACACTGAAGATAATATACAACTGCGTAATATAGGAGAAAGTACAAATAAGACTGTAGGTGATGCTTTTGCGTATTGTTGCGCTGCAGTGACTAAATCACAGAACAATCTATTGTCACTTGTGAGATATGTAAAGTGCATTTAATTTGTACATTTTAAGTTCAAGACGATCTTTAAAACCATAAATGAGGATTTGTTGTCGTTGCACAGCTGAGAATAAAATTAAAGATGAAAGACAGGAATCTTACACTGGCCAAAAAAGAGCAGGCGTAAAGATTATTGAGACATTCAACGAAAGACTAAAGTTAATTAAAGTCAGATCATATGTTAATTTAGCAGTTCCTTAGATAGATCGAGGACCCCTAGATTCTAATAATATAATTGGAAAAGTGATGGACCTGAAAAATGGTCTTAACAAATTACGTACTCATAAAGTAAATTTCAAAACTTGGTTTTCCAGAATAATTACTTTTACCAGGATTTGCTTATATGCTGTGGATTGACACAAAGTTATCTAAATGCATATAAAAATATTTATTCATAAAAAAAATATCGCTATTATCTGCCCGAAACATTTGTACATATCATTTTGTATTATTTTAAACTAAAAAACTCGATATTTTTCACTAAAATAACACAAAAACTTCCTTACGTTTCTTAACATGGCGGATATTATCGTTTTGGTTTTTTATCAGTTGCGAAGGTTCGTTCTTCTGGTTGTATTTCAGGTCTGGTTTTGTACTTTTCCAGTATATTTTCGGTTCCAACTGATAAACATGTTAACTTCGATCTTTTATGTTTTTCTTGTGGCAAACCCAGGTCCAACTTTTTTTAATCTTTCCATTTCCATCATAAATGTGTATTTTTATTTTCTATAAATATAACACAGGAGGTGTTGTAGGCCGTGTTCTTTATGTACTACAATATGACCATTAGTTATTTTATTTTGACCCTAGCAACATTATACGTTGCGCAAAGTTGATTCACGACATTTGTTTCCGATTTTGTGTCATTGGAAAAAGACATAATTTAAAGTTCACGAGAGCATGGTTTCATTTTGCGTGAAACATTTTATATGATACAACTTAGCGTCAGACATACACAATTTTTTGAGACAGACTTGCTCGGCTTGGACGGAACGTATTGTTAAGACGTATATCTACTGCTATATTTAGGCAAAATTTCATCTGTTGTTACATTCCAGCCAAGATGGTAATGTTTTCTTTTTTGAATTGTGAACAAGGATCGAGAAGAAGTCCCCACCGCTGCTAACTTGTCAGTCTTATGTTGATTCTTTCTTGTTTCCTTGTCGTTTAATACCACTCGGAATTTAAATCGCTTGTCAGATATCGTGATTTGAAAAATGTAGATTGCCCCACCAATAGTGGCCCAAAGATAGGTGTTGATATTTCCATGCGTATATCCTGCGAAGTATAGCAATTTTAAACACCTTATCATTTTTATTATCTTTGTGGACCGTTATTCTTCCCCCTTGCAACAATCTTTACAAATATTCCTCATACGTTGGTTTGTAATTCTGTACCAATACTGTCAAAATAACATTTGTAAAAAACAGACTAACATTCTACTACTATTTAAACGTTCTTGGCAGTTTTCCAGTAACGTCAGACAACTTTACCGTAATAGTATGCTAACGTGCTTTCTTTCTCGTGGGTGGTGATTTTTTTCACCGTGTCCCATCTTTGCCCGTATCTATCAGTAAATAAATAAATAATCAAGTAAATGGCAATTACATTAATACAGTCAATGTGTTTATAATAAGAATAATATTCTAATTGATATTATACTTACCAAGAAAATACCTCTGTCCTGGTGGTTGGTCTTATATTGCCATCTGGTGGCTAGTATCATAATCGCCTTTAGATTTCAATACTAGTTTCCACCTGATTATCCGATTCATTAGATTCATGAAATTGTTTTAGGTCTGCGTCAGTTTCAGGCGAGTATGGATTTTATTAATATCCCCCGATCGGCAAATTAGAAAGTTTTTATTGGTCTCACCTCCAAAACAGTAAAAGATACGCTACAATCTGAGTCAGCAAACGTTTTACAACATTTTAACCGACTTTCGGAACAAAAATTACAAAACGACTAAAGCAGGCAATGTTACGCAGTGAAACAGCAAGGCGCGTTGTATGTACAATATAAGCTTCCGCGCATCGACCTACAAGACTAGCAGTACAAAAAATCAAATTCTGTAGAGAGCCTAGAAACACACGCTTGCCAAGGAATACTAGATACAGCTAGTTCATTTTATTATGGCGTCTGTCAATATATGCACAAAAAAGGCATGTACTTGCGGGACATACGTCCGCCTGAAGAAGATTTCACTGAAAAAAGATAAAACTTTTATATGGTCCTTACCTAAAGATGTATTAACAACTGGTCAAAATTCTATTACATACACTTCACACAAGAAAAACGAGATAAAAGTATATGAAGACGAGTGAAAATTTGCTGGAATCCTTGGAAGAACACATAATTTTTAGACTACATTTACACTGTTTTTTTTAAAAAAAAGGCGACTACCCAGAAGGAAAACATTAGCGAAACCTTGATCAATTTATGAGGCACGAAGCTACAGATAAATAAAAAGTGCAGTAGCTAGAGCACCAACATGACACATTTTAGACGAAAGGTTATGCTACCTGACGAAAAACGCCATTTGATATGACTTACTAATTTGAAATAATTTAAAGTCATCTTTCTATAAAAAGAACCCTTTGCCTAACAGGGGAATTCCATGAGTAAAAAAAATCTGGACGCAGCAAGTGCGTTATGGTAATGCATTTTCATAAAAATGTTTTTAATAGCAAATATGTCCTTTTTTTAAAGAAAGCAGGCATCCAATTTGGTTACCAGTATAACCTATACAGCAGAAACAATGTAGCATATTTTATCAAAATAACTTTGTTTGAAAATGTACAAAAATTCTCCGAAAAAACTGGTTTCCTGTCCAATGAACCTTAGGTTAATAGCACATTGAGCTATTGAAATTTGAAGCATTTGATGAGAGTTTGCTTCCATAATACTTCCTGCGTCCAGAATTTCTTTTCTTACTAACATGCATTATATTTCGATGGAAAATGCAAAAACGCAATAAATATAAGGCGTGTTAGGTGAAAAAAAGGAGATTTGTATCACCAACGGCTTATGGGCCACCTGTGATTGTAGAAGTAATTGTATAAGACGCACCTCAAGACACCCTATAATTGGGGTATACAATTTATTCTCGTATCTTGTATAATAACGAATATACTGAGTTTTGATTTTACCGCAGAAATGAGTCACCTTGTATATATACAAACAGATAAAAACTAAAACTAACCCCTAAGTCTTCTAGGGGAGCTAGATCGCGCTTATCTGAAGAAATCTTTTCAAAATTTTTATGTGACAGACTCCTCATTAACGAAGTTTTTCTACGGAAATTTGCTAAAAGTCATAGACCATTGAAGGATAAACTGTAACTAAAACTACTCCCAAAGCATCAGAAAAAGGGTCTATTGGAAATTAATTTTCTGGAAATATTTTAGTAAAATGAACGACAATGACGGTTGAAGCTGAAACCTACTTCTCGTTACATTTCTCTATACAACCCGCATTGTAAAATATAGTTTTTTTTCCTTAAACTTAGATTTAAATTTTGGTACATAGTTTACTTTTTATGACATAAACCCGTGTACCAAATTTAGTTGCAAAAACTTTGTTATTTTCGCAGGTATGAAAATTTTCCGAAAGATAACCCGAAATTTTTCGCGAAGAACCAGACCGAGTTGTTTGGCTAATAAACTTATTCAAGCCACTTACAGAAGGAAGCTACTCATTAAGTTTGATTAAAATCGGCCCATTATTTTTGAGTTATTTGTGTGATACACAAACACACACAAATATATATATATATATATATATATATATATATATATATATATATATATATATATATATATATATATATATATATATATATATATATATATATATATATATATAAAATTTGAAACTGACCCCGTATATGTATTCTAGGAGGCCTATTTAGCGCTCATTTAAAGAAATTGTTTTAAAATTCGGGATCTCCCCCTAAGTGATCTTTTTTGAGAAAATTCACTGAAAACGTCGTAAAAGCTGAATAATTTGGGTACAGGGAACTAACAGTTATTATCAAACGTTTCTAAAACCATTAGATAAACTATTGTAGATATTCTGTACGATTGGGAAAATTCTCACTTTCAAAAATGCAATGCCTTTTACCACTACTAAAATACAACCTTAAATAATATCCTTGGTGAAAAAAGAAAGCATTAAAAAATAATTAAGTTGTGGGTTTCTAAACTTTAAAGAATATCATAGAAGACGCAACATGTTGCACGAGGCTACACGGATGGTTAGTTATAAACGGAGAACGCATTAAATCAATACAGAAACATTCACAAGAAAACCACTCCATGTACAAAAATTCGCCTATCGAGCGGAAAAGTCCTAATTAGATGCCGTACACTGCCTAGTGAGGGGTATAGGAAAAAACCTCCTTTGTCGCCAAAAAATGAGCCATCATTGCATTCATTGCCATAGCGGGTGCGTTTAAATAACGAGCTGTACAATAATTTGATCACGCTAAAATACCGTATTATGACAGCTCCTACAAATAAAACCAACGTGACAGTGACGACGCCAAAAACTGTCATCAGGGAGAATTGCAATCACATCTCCTGTGGTCGATCGTCGTTGGAAAACTTATATTGAGCAGATCAGATGTTATAACGGTAAACAGCAAGCTTGATGCTATAATGTCCAGCCTAATGCAAACAGCCCTAAATAAAATAAGGAACTAGTGTGAGATAGAGGAGGTAATGTAAATCCTCATGAGCCAGTTTTTGCCATCTTCAAGAGCAGAAGAAGACCCAGTTCAAGAGCTACCACTCTGTATGGAACGCAGACTCAAGTTTTTAATGAAGTTAAATATTTAGGCATATTCTTAAACCAAAAACTTAACCAAATGCTGTCAGATTGAAAAAAACGTAGGCAATAGTTCATCACCATATTAACAGAGAAGTATCAACTCCCCTTGAGTTGAACAAAAACAACTTGAGAATAATCACAGCGGAAGCACCAGAAAATTTGATACGCGACTACATAGATCAGTTCTTCATAAGGCTAAAATACCTAGGAGAAGTGCCCTTAACACCGCGGGAACTATAAAATAGCTCCCGAAATGATGGTAGCCTACACATAAAGTCTGAATGTTTGGGGCAATTATTAGAAAAAAAGAAGCATGCACAAAAACTAATTAGGGTCGTAGCGCTGAGAGGCCAAGGGCCTATAGGACTAATTAAAAAAAGCGTGAGACTTTCCAGTGAGCAAAATCGAATATAGTTGCAATGGTACCAACTACGGTATTTTATAAATACACCGTCAAAATTTTATATCCTAAAGCTGAATTAGGACCAAACTGTAAATTTTTAAACACGGCTTGTCTGAGAAAAAAAAAACTAGATTTTGATAAAAGAGCTTTGGTCAGTTATTAGGTATTTATTTTTTAAATAGCTGTCGAGCAAAGAAGCCTTATATTATCAGTAGCCTATATATGATGCTATTAAAAGTGTGATTTGGAACTAAAAAGAAGGCGATAAATTATCAAAGATGAGCTCTGCTTTTGGGAGACCAATTTTTGTGACCGCTCAGCATTGATTCTGTCTATTGCTTCAGTTTTTGGAACGAAATTTTGACAATTCTGTCAGATTTCCTTGACGAAAAAATATTTGTTACCGGATCATACTACGTCCGGTTCCTAACTAAATTAAAAAAGAAATTAGTGGAAAACGCCACAGAAACCGGATAGATCTGTGCTCTTTTTGGAAGACAAAGTTCCCGCTGGCGTCGTTGATTGCATTGCAAACAATTGTCAAAATTTGTTAAGAATTAGTTGGCCACTTGCTCTTATATCTTGATTCAGTACCACCACACTATTGTCTGTTGCCAAGCTCAAGAAGCATTTGAAAAGTAAACTATTTTAGGAAACAAGGAAATCACGTACCGCTGAGGAGTGATTCAAAGACCAAGATGAATAATTTTTTCAATGCTTTAGATTTACTTTATGAAAGTTTTGCTAAATGTGTGAGCCTCAGAAGAAATTACGTTAAATAAACAGAATTAGTTTTAAAAATACTACTGCAAATTGAAACATAACTTCCATATAGCTGTAATAATTTACTCTCCTCGAAAAGGCATTCTCATAAAATTAATTTAGTGTCAATGACTTGACCACAAAGAAAATCTTCGTATTCCTATACCCATAAGCTTCTGAAACGCTATATTACTCGAGTTTAACGAAAAAATATCAGTTTTCACCAAATCATTCCTGATTTATTATCTACCTCCTGAAGCTTTCTTACCCAAAACCAACTCGAAGCGTTTAGTACAGGCAGTAGAGGAGCCCGTTACTCTTGTCCATAATGCACTAAACTACAGGAGTTATTATTTTTTTTTTGATATGTAGGTTCAGAATTACGCACTAAATATAAAAACACAAAATCCTTACAAATTAGGAGGGCGGAAGTGCCGCCATTTTGAGAAAAACCGTTTCGGCCTATATCTCCATAACTGTGCACTTTAGGCCAAAAATGATAATCATCTTTATATGGTAAATAATTTCATTTACCATCTTTTTGTAAAAGAATTTTTTTTTTGTATCACTCACCGTTTACAACTTATACGACTATTAGTATTCATTTATTGACTTTCTTACCTATACCTTTTTTTTTTTGTTCCCTCAGGGCTCGTTCGCGGCCTTGCCGCCCCGATAGCACCGCAACCCTTGGTTGATTGTGCATAATATATACCTTTGTTAATAATTGTTTAAAAAATAAAATGCTTATAACTTAACTTTTCAATAGACAAATTTACTACAATTTTTACTAAAAACTTTTTTTTCTAAAATCAATATTTTCAAAGTTATAACGCGTTTTCAATCGACAAATTTTTCTGGAAATATTTTAGTAAAATGAAGGACAATGACGGTTGAAGCTAAGACTTCAGGCTTTGTATAACATTGTTCTTCAGACATTTTCTTTCCATAGCTTATATTACTTTCAGGTTCTTTGCGTAAATGTTGCCAATTTTGACGTTTTAATTCGCGATTTTGACGTTTATTTTTCTTTAAATGCCTATTTTTTGTCTTTGAACCTACAAACCTAAATTTTAGTAGGTAATTTACCAATAATGACGTAAAATCGTGTACCAAATTTGGTTGCATTTACTTTGTTATTTCCGGAGATATTTTTTTTTCGAAAGCAAACACAACATTTTCCCGGAAAACCTGCGCCGATTTTCTTGGCTAACGAACTTATCCAAGACTTACAAGAGGAAGGTATTCACCAAATTTAATTATAATCGGCCCATTAGTTTTTGAGTTATCGGTGTGATACATACATACATATATATACAGGGTCTCCCAAGTTGAGTAGCCTATTAGATTATGTTCCAAACTATGCATATCTGAATGCTGAAAATTTGCACATGGGTGTTGCAGAAGATGCTCTATCTGAAAAAAATAATTTCCAAAATGGCACACTTCCGGTTCTACCAGAAGTAGGTGCTAACTTTGTTATTTTAAATAGAACATCCTGTGTATTATTACATTTTTAGAATGCTTATTTGATTTTAGGTGGACTTTTATTAACAAACCTTAGTCCTATCTTCAAATGTTATCGAAATATTTCAATTTTTTCGAAAATTCGAGCCACGAGAAGGCTTTTTTGATAAGGGTATTTTAGCTTTCTGGTGGGTGTGTTAGGATATTTTTTTTAACTGTGCATTGCAGGACAACAAAGGTGTGCTGCGACATTATTGAAACAATATTTCATATACAGGGTGTTTTGTGTAATGTATATGAATTCCGTAGCTTTCAAACTCAAAAAACTTGTTTATTTCAAATAGAACACCTGTATTTTATTATTTTATCAAATGCTTCTGAAGACACTCTTTCAAACTGTATTAGCATTCCCTATACCTAAAAACGATGTTTCTTGAGTTATTGACATTTTTTAGAAAAAAAGCACAGAATTCCGCAAAAAAAAGTTAATTAATTAACTTATTCAATAGAACACCCTGTATTTTATTGTTTTATCAGATGCACTAGAAGTCACTATTTAAAACTGTATTAGCATTCCCTATACCTAGAAACCTTTTTTTTTGAGTTGTTAACAATTTAATAAAAAAAGTACAGAATTCGGCCAATACAGTATTATGTTAATAATGTATGCATTTATGTATGTATTTATGTATATATGTGAATGTCTGTCACACATAAAAGAAATTATATTATCATAGGAATTGTTCAAATTGTCCACCATTTGCATTAACACATCTTTCCAAGCGAGATAGAACTCCATCACTTGTTGCACGCTGTATTTCGAAGGGATTAAGGTTGTCGAGACTATTTCGAACTCGGTTTTCAAGTTCTTCTCTTGAATTAACTGGAGTTGCATAAACGTCTGACTTGATCTTGCCCCACAAGTAAAAATCGAGCGGCGTTAGATCGGGTGACTGTGAAGGCCAAACATATCTTCCTCCTCGTCCTATCCACCTATCTTCGAACACTTTATTCATTTACACCTTGACATCTGCTGAAGAATGCGCAGGGGCACCATCTAGTTGATACCAACAATTGATATGATGGTTGAGGGGTAGAGTGTCCAGGAAATCACTGACTGTGGTTCGTAAGATTCTTAGGTACTGATTGGAGGTAAGGTTACTATCGTAAGTACAGTAAGAAATTTTATTGTCCATTAGAAGAGCAAATACATTAAAACTAAATTTATTCTGGAAACAGCGCTCTCTTATCACATGAGGATTTTGCTGTGCCCAGTGATGCGAATTGTGTCTGTTAAGAATTCCTTCATATGAAAACTTGGCTTCGTCTGTCCAAATTATATTTTTTATAAAGGAGTGACTATTTTGGTGACGATCCAGGAGCCATTGACAAAATTCCACTCTTCGTGTTGCATCACTAGGTTGTTGAAAATTCACAGTTGTAAATTTATAATCGTGCATATTGTGCTTACGCAATATTCTATGTATTGTCGAATGCGACAGGTTCAAATCAGCTTCAGCAGTTTTTACTGATGCCTGGGGATGGGCTTCAAAATACGATAATACAGTGATTTCAGCGTCTTCGTTTCCTGTTAGTGGCGCGTTTCTTGATGAGTTTTTCATATGGCAGCTACCAGTGCTCAAGAAGTTTGATTCGTACCTTCTGAATTTTTTAATTGTCATTGGTGGTACCTCAGGATACCGTTCGTTGAACATTCGACATGCCCTGCTGGCAATTCTGCTACACACCCCGTAAAAGTAAAACAAATTGAGCAATTGTTCATGTGAGTAGTTACGGCTTTCCATTATACTCTCGAGTCGTAATTTATTTTATTTTTATTTATCTATTTATGATAATTCGCCCAACACGATATACAAGATATAACAATAATAATTATTGTTCACACAAACATACATCAACTCAGGTAATAAAACAATAATGTCACATTACTGAAACGTCAAACTGTAGACAGCACTCTAATAAGTTTATTAACTAACTTATTTTTGTGGTATTCTGTGCTTTCTTCCAAAAGTTGTAAATAACTCAAGGAAAATGGTTTCTAGGTATAGGGAATGCTAATACAGTTTTAAATAGTGACTTCTAGTGCATCTGATAAAACAATAAAATACAGGGTGTTCTATTGAATAAGTTAATTAATTAACTTTTTTTTGCGGAATTCTGTGCTTTTTTCTAAAAAATATCAATAACTCAAGAAAAATCGTTTTTAGATATAGGGAATGCTAATACAGTTTGAAAGAGTGTCTTCAGAAGCATTTGATAAAATAATAAAATACAGGGTGTTCTATTTGAAATAAACAAGTTTTTTGAGTGTGAAAGCTACGGAATTCATATACATTACACAAAACACCCTGTATAAGAAATATTGTTTCAATAATGTAACAACACACCTTTGTTATCCTGCAATGCACAGTTAAAAAAAATATCCTAACACACCCACCAGAAAGCTAAAATACCCTTATAAAAAAAGCCTTCTCGTGGCTCGAATTTTCGAAAAAATTGAAATATTTCGATAACGTTTGAAGATAGGACTAAGGTTTGTTAATAAAAGTCCACCTAAAATCAAATAAGCATTCTAAAAATGTAATAATATACATGGTGTTCTATTTAAAATAACAAAGTTAGCACCTACTTTTGGTAGAACCGGAAGTGCGCCATTTTGGAAATTATTTTTTTCAGATAGAACTTCTTCTGCAACGCCCATGTGCAAATTTTCAGCATTCAGATATGCATAGTTTGGAAAATAATCTAATAGGCTACTCAACTTGGGAGTCCCTGTATATATATATATATATATATATATATATATATATATATATATATATATATATATATATATATATATATATATAATTATAACTGACTCCGGATATGTGTTCTAGGGGGCATAATTAGCGCCTATTTCAATTTTTTTTTTCAAAATTCAAAAGTCGAGATCTCATTATTGAGTTTTTTTTTTTAAAGAAAATGCACCAATAATAATTTTAGAAAAAAAAGTTTTAAGTAAAAGTTCTAGAAAATTGGTCGATTGAAAAGTTAAGTTATAAGCATTTTATTTGTTAAACAATTATTAACAAAGATATAGGTAAAAAAAGTCAATAAATGAATGCTAATAGTCGTATAAGTTGTAAACGGTGAGTGATACAAAAAAATATATTTTTTACAAAAAAGATGAGAAATGCAATTATCTACAATAAAGGTTATTACCATTTTTAGTCTAAAGTGCACGGTTACGGAGATTTAGGTTGAAACCGTTTTTCTCAAAATGGCGGCACTTCCGCCCTCCTAATTTGTAAGGATTTTGTGTTTTTACATTCAGTACGTAATTTTGAACCTATATATCAAAAAAAAAACTCCTGTAGTTTAATGCAGAAAAAAATTATCTATTGCCTGTACTAGTTCCTCTGTAGAGTACAAACTGGATACCACATTTGAAGATGTTATCTCAATTCGTTCGAAAGTTATTGCGCCTACTAATAATACAAAAAAATTTCGACATTTCTGTCGACGATATTTGCTCCCACACATTCAACTCCTAAGTTAATTTTAGCACAGAATACTCGATGTTTGATGAAATTGAAAGTTTTATAATAAACAATTCCTAAAACGGTATATTACTTGAGTTTTAACGAAAAAAATTTCAATGTTCACCAAATCAGCTCCATTCATCCCCTAACCTCTGTAGGGATTTCACCCAAAAACAGTCCGAACGGTTCGTTTGTCTGATGCTAACTGTTTACTAAATTTGAAGACCATGTCTGAATTCGTCCTAAGATTATCGTGGCTACAAATAGACAGACAGGCCGACAGACTAACATATCAAAAGACCCACAGACTGACACACCGACAGGAAACAAAATTTACGTTCCCAAATCATGTTTTCTGTATGTTTTGATACTTTTTACGACGTTTAAGCGAAAAAAAAATATTGAAAGTTTTGTACTGGCGATGTGGAAGTAAAATTATTGCCTTTTTTATTGCATACTAAGTAGTTTTTAATACCTATTCGCAGTGTTATGACGTCATTTATCTCTGGAACTGGTAACTACCAGAACAACGGTTCTATCTCTGATCCTCAAAAATAAAATACTTATAATTTAAAAACAAAACGTTCATTAATTTACGTTTATTTGTTGTAATTCTTAGATATTTTTAGTGACTTACAACAATAACACCATTCTTTTTTACCACATTTTTTTTAACAAAAAGTGCAAGCTTCTTATTATTTTACCAGCCAAGCATCATGTAGTAATTTTATAATTGTTTGATTTTTTATTTGTACAGACAGAATTTTTATAAAAAAAAGCCACTTGCACTTAATAATCAGTATACAAGCACCTGTGGTTCGTAATTCGTTTCCGGAAAAAAACTTACATGTTCTGTTATTAACTCAATTTCTAATAATTAGACTAGTAGTTTCCGTATCAGTCTTTAGATTTTAATTTGCACTATTTAGCACAAACAGATGTAACCAGAGTTGCATGTTACGGTTAGAAAGGCTTGAGGCATATTACGTAATTATTATCTACTTTGCGCTAAAAGTTTTTAGTCACTTACACTACTCTCAATTATATTGTACTATTCCAATTTAAAATTTAAGATACCCCTAAATCTGAAACAGTTTTGAGAGTGAAAAGAGAAGGTAGTGTCGATTGAAAAGCTTTAAAATCTGGGATAAAAATAGTGCAGTTATCCGCAAGAAATACGTACAACAAAGTTTAATGTGAATTTTTGACCACCTGTATATAATCATTGTACGAATATAACTCTTTCTGTTTCATGCTGTGCTAAATATTAATAGAATAACTAGCTGTGGCATTGACACACCAAAATCTACAAAAATAATAATAGAGCTGCCTTGATCAGTAGCTGTCTACATGAACAAAATTTACTTATTTATACAGGTGTCCCACATAGATTTTCCATAACCGTTTCTGGAGTACAGGTTACAATTGAATTCTAAAAATTCACGCTCGTGGTTTTCTCGAAATTCTCAGTTCACTGAAAATATAGACGTTAGTATAGGACTTCCGGTTATACCGGAGGTTGATGTCAACTGTGTTATTTCAAATAGAATATGGTGTTTTCTACTACGGATCTAGATTGTTCGTCAAATTTTATGGTAGGCTTTACTAACATATGTCATTTTTCTCAACTATTTTCGAGATATTTGACTTTTTTCAAAAATTTATTAAAAAGATTGTCATATATACATACCTCTATCTCTCTTATTTTTCAATCTAAAGAGTTGAAATTTTAGAATTCAAATTTTGAAATTCCACAAAATATTTTAAATTTTCTAAAGCTAGTACAAGTGATACAGGATGTCCGAAATAGACCGGTCAACCTTGACAACTTTAAAACCTAATAACTCTTATTTTAAATAGAACACCTAACATTTTATAACGTTAGTTCATGTACTTTTTATTGTTTTTTCGATTGGTATTAGCATTCCCTATACCTAAGTCCCACCAATTTGAACATATTCAAACATTAATTGCGATAATAAATAATTAGTCAGCTTAACAGGCTGCCTATGAGATAAAAAGTTTAAACGTTATCTTCCGAGATAAGTGAAATATGCGATAACTTTTGAATAAAACTTTTATTTACGAGGAGTATAATCGAATTAGAAGATGTCGTGTGGTTGCAAAGAGATTTCCACAGAAACACAGATCAACTCGTTACATGATCAGAATACTACTAATACATTTCTAAGAATGGGGTGTTTCGTCCAAAATTTCATAAGAGTAAAGCATTATTAGGTAGCAAAGAGACTTGTGTTATCACTTCACAATAAATGTTCGAAATTTACAACGTTCAGTTCGAGGCATATTTGCGATAAGGAATAATTATCAGTCAGTATATCAGGTTGCCCACGCAATGAAAAATTGAAACGTCATCTTCCGACAGTAAATTTATTGGTTGTACTGTAAAGTACGTTTTTAATAAAGAGTATATTTTACAATAATGGCACATGATCAGAAAACTATAGAAAAATTGTTCTGAGAATGAAACGTTTCGTTCAGAAGATAATAAAAATAAACCGCTATTGGACAATGAAGACACAAATAAATGTTTTGTCATTTTTTTACTGCTTATCCGCATGCGTCAATCAGAGACCGCAGTAGAAATTTCCATCTTTCAAGAGGAACTTTTAACAGGATTCTAAAAATTAACAAATAGACATCATTTGCCTTCACTTGAATACACCATTTAGAAGACGAAAATTTCTTAAGAAAAAATACATGGTGCGATGAGTCTAAATTTTCAAAGAAAGGCCTGTTCAATCGTCACAACAGTCACTATTGGTCGGACGAAAATCATCACATTACTGGAGAGCGAAATTTCCAGGACTGTTGAAGTTTCAATGTATTTTGCGCAGTAAAATGCAATATAATTTTTGCCCATAACATTTATGATGAGAACTTAACAGGTTGGTACCAATACTGTTAAGCAATACTGAATTTCATTTGCGTATTAGTACATTATGTTATTAAAATATTTATTAGACTCACTGAAACTAAATTTGAAAATATGACCCTTTTATTCATATGAGTAATAATGGTAAGATTTAAAAAAAGGTAAGAACGAATTATAAACGTGGAGTACTCACAGGTCCTGGATATTGTCGCATTCTGCAGCCAGTAATAATACCAGCGCTGCACTCCTTGCATAAACACGAAGCTCCAGAAGTTTCATATCAACAAGATGGAGCTCCATCACACAACTCACAGATAGTAAGCGACCTACTACAGGAAACATTTGAAGACAGATGGATAGCTAACAGTGGTCCTCATCGTTGGCCGGCTCGCTCACCTGACTTGACTCCACTAGATGTAAGTATCTGGGAGTGCATTAAAAACAAATTTTACCCGGAACCACCTATTACAAAACAAGATATGATAGCTAGAGTATTAAATGACTTCGACGCAATGGAGGAAGATTACCTTTCTCGAGCCACGGGTGCCATCTTTAAAAGAGCCATCAAATGCCTCGAAGTGAACGTTGCAAATTTCGAACATTTATTGTGAAGTGAGAACACACAAATCTCTTTGTTCCCTAATAATGTTTTAATCTTATGAAATTTTGGACGAAACACTCAATTCTTAGAAAATTTTGAGTAGTGTTCCGATCATGTAACGAGCTGATCTGTGTTTATGTGGAAATATCTTTGCAACCACATGACACCTTCTGTTAATAATTCTATTATACTTCTCGTAAATAAAAGTTATATTTAAAAGTCGTCGCATATTTAACTTATATCGGAAGATGACGTCTAAAATTTTCATCTCATATGCAACCTGATAAACTGACTAATAATTATTTCTTATAGCAAATAATGTTTAAATATCTTCAAATGGGTGGGACTAAGTATAGAGATGCTGATACCAAACGAAAGATTAATTAAAAGTACATAAACCAACGTTATAAAATATAGGGTGTTCTAACTAAAATAAGAGGGTTATTAGGTTTTAAAGTTGTCACGATTGACCGAACTATTTCGGACACCCTGCCTAACTTATACTAGCTTTAGTAAATTCCAAATATTTTGCTGTATGTCAGAATTTGCATTTTAAAATTTCAACTCTTCAGGTTGAAAAATAAGAGAGGTAGAGGTGTGTAAATGTGAAAATGTTTTTAAAAAAATTTAAAAAAAAGTCAAATATTTCGAAAATGGTTGAGAAAAATCACAAAACATGTTACTAAAACCTACCATAAAATTTGACGAGCCATCTAGATTCGTAATAAAAAAAAACATCTTCTATTTGAAATAAGAATGTTGACGTCTACTTCCGGTATAACCGGAAGTCCCATACTAACGCCAATATTTTCAGTGAAATGGAAATTTTGAGAAACCCACGTGCATGAATTTTGACAATTCAAGTGAGCCGTACTCCAGAAACGGCTAAGGTAAGGTCTACGTCTACTTCTACACTATTCAACATTCAAAGCGCCACTCCAAAAATTTTACCCTTTTTAAATTTGATGTAACATTCGATTTTCGAGATAAAATTGAACTCTGTTAAAAGCGTTTGCAAGCACGAACTCTTAGCTAGTAGCCTACCGCTCTATGGACTATCAGGTAATTCACATAAATTTTATACAGGGTGTTGAATAAAGCATTGAAAGCTTTCTAAACCGCCAAGAAGCTCCCGTTTCCAAAACAAATTTTATTCCTTAAACTTCAACTAAAAACATGTTGAAATAGGACACAGGCTACAGGATGGTGTTTGAGTTTTCCATTTATTCTTTTTATTTGCAGAACAATTACAACAGTTTTTTTTTTGTGCCGTTTTCGGGTATAACATTTTTACTCATGAACCGAGTTTCATAATGACGAGCTCATATTAAAAGCAAAGCTTTAGGCGGAAACCCTCAGTTAATATAATCGACGCAGAATAAACGATCAATATACAGGGCGCATCAAAAGTGATCCAAATCCTAATCGTTTTAATAATTTTGCTTGGATAACACAATTGACTGGAAATCAATTTGCTTATGAAAAAATCATTAATTGTGGCAGTAACATTTTTTTGACATATGCATAGGTCGAAAATTTCCGTTAAAAGAACTTAACACAGCTTGTTTCCAAAGAAGATTCATTCATGCACTCATGCTCGTAACTAAAGTCACAAAAAGCATTACCTTAGTTACGAGCAGTCTCAGATGAGAGCTCAAATGAATTTGCTTTTGAAACAAGCCGGTTGTAATTGAGTTATTTTAGGCAATTTTTGACCTATGCAGACGAAAAAAATTGGTGCGCACGATTAATGGTTCTTTCATAAGCAAATTGATTTTCAGTCAATTCCGCTGTCGAAACGAAAATTTTTAAATGATTAGTATTTGGATCACTTTTGATGCAGCACTGTATATTGGTCTTTTATTCTGCCTCGACATTGTCAACTAAAGTTCCAGCCTAAAGCTTTGGTTTCAATATGAGCCCTTCATTACGAAAATCGGACAACGACTAAAAAGTTATACCGAAAAGAGAAACATTTTTTTTGTAATCATCCCGTTAATAGAAAGGATCAATAAAAACACCTGCCTGTAGCTTGGATCCTATTTCAACATGTTTTTAGTTGAAATTTAAGAAAAAAAAATTCTTTCAAACAAGAGCTTTTTGATTGTATACTAAATTTTTAATGTTTTATTTAAGACCCTGTAAAGGATGTATGTGAACTACCTGATATTTTACAAGACATTGAGGCAAAAGTTCAATGATCGTGCTTGCAAAAACAGAGTTTACTTTGATCGCGGTAATCAAATGTTACATCAGATATTAAAAGGTAAATTTTTTCGAGCGTTACTTTGAGTATTAGGAAATTTAGTTAGAGGTAGCATTACCTCGGATGATACAATCTACATGATGCAATTTAGGATGATGCAATATATGCTAATGCAACACTCGATGATGCAATATTGGGTGATGCAACAGCGCATGACGAAAACTAATTACTACTGTTAAATCAGTGAACATTCTCAGTGGGGGTACATTGAGGTGCTTGTTTACAAGACACCATTACAAATATTTGAGGAACTTTTACAACGCAAAAAAAGCATTTGTAAGAGTTTGGCCAAATCCTTGCATTAGTGCCAGAGTAAGAAGATCTTTCATAGACAATTGGGGTTTGTAAAGAAGCTACAGGTGGCCACTTTCAACACTTGCTGTGATAGCACCCAGGTACTTTGAACATGTAAATAATTTGAATTAAGGACCTTGAAAACGTTTAAAAAATTCAATACACTACGTAACACAAACTAATTCCATTTATCTGACACTTATCGACAAATTATCAAGACGTAACTTTTAACGGGCACTAAACGACCTGACAAAAAAAGAAAAAATCGTTAGCGCACAGGTTTTTTTTTTAGAAAACTATTGCAGTGATAGCAGTGATGACACACCTGTATATAAATAATTAATAGTAGTTTTCATTACTGAAAAAAATTTGAATTAATATTTATATTACTTACAAAAACTATTAATAGAATTAGACGTTGAATAGTTGGGTTTAGTTGAGTTTGAGTGAATGACTGCAAACACTCAAATACTGGGGAAGGCATGAACATGTCGCTCATTCACCTCAGATTGTTGTATTGCAGTTGAATAGTTATACCGTTATACACCTATTTTAACAACTTATTTCGAAAAGCTCTAGTGATTTGTATTTAATATAACCTTACCATGTATATTATTTCTTACCTGAAGTTTTGTTATCCAAATAATGACTGGTTTTTTGTTTATTGTTATTCTTTCGTATTCTGTCAAAAAATTTGATGCCTTCCATTTCTGTTTCTGAGAAGTCAATTTTGTTCTTTATACCCCAGTGGGAATCTGATTGAAAAAATGGGCTAGTTAAAGAAAATGACTCTTTGGTGTCCCCTTTCAGATTGCCTGTATGTTTAGAATTAGTTTCAGGGTCGGTTTCTCTTGATTCATTGAGCCTTTTATACAAATAATAGTATGGGTCATCGACGTCGATATATCCTCTGGCTTCCAGTTGTTCCATTTCTTTTCTGATCCTGGATACTTTGGTTTCACCTGACTTATAAGCATTTTCTGCAGTATCTTTGGTACAAGCTAGGATATCGTTTAACTTACTCCACGTCGAATAACTGCGCTTGTTTGATATATCACCACAATCCTTCTTTTTGTCCGAGAAATTTGGAAACGCCACAGTCGCAGAATTTGTTTTAGTAGTAGAATTGCAGGCTTTAATTTTTTTACACTTTTTAGGGTCTGGCTTAACAGCAGTATCGTCTTCACATTGTTTCGGTTGGTCGTTTGTTTTGCAATCTTTGGAAGTTATGACCCTGGGTAGCTCTTTGGGTTTTGGACATATTTCACTTGGGTCATAGACGCATAGACCAGCTTTTGCTGCAGCCCTTTCAGCTTTTTCTCTTAAATACCTTTTTCTAAATTCTTCAGGTGGCGGGCAGTCTGGCCTTGCCTTAAAATAATTAACTATTCGTTCCCAGAGCGACATCTTACTTAATTTTTCCTTTTCTCTACAACTCTTCTGGCATTCTTCAATACATGTTTCAGCAAATGGTTTCATTTTCCTTTGTCGCCTTTTCAACGTAGTTTTATCAACTATACAACAAGGAATTGGTAAATCAGGTTCGCAGGGATCTTTGGGAATATCTTTGACACAGTCTTTGACCATGTCTTTATCCCTGCATTCAGCCTCCTCTTCGCACTCTTTCTCACTATAGCATTCTGCTTTCGAATTTGTTTTTTTCTCTGGCTCGTCACATTTTTCCATCTCTTCAAGTTGTTTAATCTGTTCCAAATAATCTTTTTGCTTCAAAGGTTTTTCTCGCGCATCTGTTTTACATATAGCAGTACCACTTCTAGGAGCAAGCCCTAACTTTTTTCTGATGCAGCTGTCTTCTTTCATAGGGTCTATATGTTCTTGGTGAGGTGGAGGTATAGGTAATACCTCAAATGGCTTAATTATAGGCTTACTGGGCTGCAGATAATCGACTTCATTTAACGCTTCTGCAACGTCTTCCTCGCCACATTCTGAAAATGATGGATAGGGAGTTTGTTGCTTTGTACAGGGCGGTCGGTTTTTAACACGGGTTTCTATCTGATCCAGACAAGATTTTGAAGCCTTAGGTGGACAGCCGGGTAAGCTGAATTTTGGACAAGTGGTTTTCTTCTGAGGGGCAGCTCCCAGCTTGGGACACTCCTCTTTGCCTTTTTTCTTTTGTCGAAGACTGGATGCTGAGGTCAACAGAGGATCTGTAGAAATATGACGTCGTAAAAAGCATTCAGGTTCTTCAGTGGCTTCAATCAAGTTATTATGTAAAATAGGTGTACCACTAAAGTGTCTTTTGGCTAAAAAGTTTTTTATAGTTCTGGTCATATACCAGTTACATCTCGTTAAATCCGAGTTGCTTCCTGGTACAAAATTTTGTAAAAATATTGGTGCGTTTGTATTGTAATGCCTCTGATTATTGATGCACATATCTAGGTTTGCGCCCAGAAAATGGTTCTGGCTCTTTTGTCCTGGAAAACTAGTCATCCTGGGCACCATTGTACTATACTTTCTAGATGACTGTCTGTTTGCTCTAGACGATTTTTTTATGGATTTTTCTTTTTCTGAATCATTGCAAGGTTCAACACATATATACTCCCAATCATCGCTATCCGCCCTAGGTGTTATTTCGCAAATTGCGTGCTTTATACATATTCTTTTTGGTTCTTTAACTTTGTCAAATTTTGGACGCCGTAATTTGCGACCTGGTTTAAGGACGTTCAAGTCTACACAGGGACAATCGGATGGTTTTAAAATGGGCAAGTCTTTTTGTTCAACTTCAATAACATCTACTCTGCAAGGTTCATCTATCATGCATTTCTCTACCTTTCTCTTTGGTTCAGGTACATAGAGATCCAATCTTTGTAACGGTTCGGCATCTTTTAACGGTGCTGTGTTTACACAAGGGCAGTTACTAGGCTCCAAGTATGGCAGTTCTTTCATTTTAATTTTTAAGTTTTTATCAGCTCTTGGTGTATCTGGCGGACATATATCCTCTATAATACATATTCTTTTAGGTTCCTTTACAGGTTTAGGTTTCAATTTTTTTAGCGGAGGTGCTTCTTTAAACTTTTCCTCAACACATGGGCAATCTCCTGGTACAACTTTTGGCAATTCTTTAAATTGTACTTTTAGCCCATCATCCGCACGCAAAACATCTTCACAAATGCGCTTTTTTATGCATTTGCGTTTGGGGTCTTTATAAATAAACCGTTTCTCTAGTCTCTTTAAATTAAAATCGGTCAAAGGAATATCGTCTAAACAAGGACAATTGGATGGTTCTAAATATGGAAGTGTTTTTGGTTTCACTTTTAGGCCTTCGTCAGCTCGTTTAATATCTTCGCATTTTGATTTTTTGGGACAAATACGAGGTTTTGGTTTTATATACACTTTTTTGGGTCTACGCAATTTAGGTGCTTCTTTAAGTTTATCTATATCGCGACAGGGACAGTTTTGAGGTACATATTTTGGTAGATCTTTTTGTTCCACGGTTAAACCGTCATCTGCTCTTATGACGTCTTCGCAGGTATCTTCTTCTTTACATATTCTTTTAGGCTCCTTTATGTCTACTTTGGGAAGTCTTTGCAATGGAACATCATTAAGTGGCATCGTGTCAAGGCAAGGGCAATTTGACGGTTGTAAGACAGGCAATTCTTTTGGGCAAACTTTCATATCGCGGTCAGCTCTTGGAGGACAACATATTTCTGGTGGAATGCAAACGCCACATTTCCTTTTAGGTTCTTTAACGCAGCGCTTATGAAGTCTCTTTAGTTTTGGCGCGTCCTTAAATTTTTCTTCAATACACGGACACTCTTTTGGTTCAAGAACTGGAAGGTCCTTGAATTGCACTTTTAAACCGTCATCTGCTCTTATCTGTGAGTCACAAGTTCTGGTTTTTATACATACTCTTTTTTTCTCTTGGACAGGTCTTGCTTTGAGTTTGTGTATCTTAAATTCCGTCATGGGTTCAGGTTCTAAACAAGGGCAATCCGAAAGGGGTAACTTAGGTAAGGCTTTTCTCTTAACTGGCTTTTTTTTAATAGATACATCACAAATCTTTGTCCTTTTTGATATACATTTTTCTTCTTTCTGGGGACATTTCTTTTTCTTTGCATATAACACACGGGAACTTGAAAAATATCTGGGAGATGAGAGGCGACAAACACTGGGATTTTGTTTACAACATACATTTCTCCTAAATACTCTGGATACTTCACAAAAACTATCCACTACTTCTTTCTTGCGAAACACATGGCGTAACCTACAATCATTACAAAATAGTCCACCATCTAATGGTAATTTATTTTCAGTACAAATACCTCGTTTTTGTATGTCTCTGGCCTGCACAGAATCCATCTTGGATGAAACGTTTGCAGTTTCTACAGAAGAAATCACTGGATAAACGATATTGTTAGCACCTTTGGGCTTTTTGGAGACTACACTTTCTGAGTAAGATGGCCATGGAACAGCCAGCTTTTCATTTGGTCCTAACACAACTTCTTCCAGTGGATGAACATTCTCTGGCATTGAACTTGCTTGAAGAATGTTAATTGGTAACGTAGAGCGTACTACATTCGGCATTTGCATTTCGGGTTCCTTCCAAGAAAGCGAGTCATCAGGTTGCTGTTTGTTACTTACATTTTTTACTTTGTTACTACTCTTTCTTGAAAGATGTCGAAATTCAGTGGTATCACTTAATTTATCTTTTGGTAATTTGTCAAGTTTTTTCTCGTTTTTTATTTGTGAAGAACCTGATTCAGAATTTTTGTCAGGTCGATATTTATCCATAAAGCTTTTAAAAGACGAAACAGAGTTTCTTTCGCTTTTAAACTTGTTTTCATTTCCTTGATCCTTTTGGCAGAAGTATTTTGCATTAAGTTTTTTGTGCTTTTCAATAAGTTCGTTACATTTCTCAAGATCACTACTAACTTCAATATGCTCATGTGAAACATCAGGATATTCTTCACCCTCAACATACTCGTTATCTTGTAGCTTTATTAATTTAGACATTTTGTTTCCTGGCCTATATCCAGGAATTTCCTTTTCCGGAGCATAGCGGATGTTTCTGTAAGTGCTAAAGTCACGACGTTGTATGTCGTCAGCATCTTTGTCAGCTTTAGTTGTTGAACTCTGTCCCTCATGATAATCAAATAAGGGGTATTGTATTTTAATTGGCTTTATAGAGGCTGGTTCTAGTAAGTGAGAGTTTGTCGTGCCAAAGGGTTTTAGGTTACCAGGTTGTAAATGTGGAAGAACTGTCACACTTCTGGTTTTACTTAAATTTGACAAATAGTTGTAGACATCGTAAGTTTTTTGTGAGGGATCTCTAGGTCTCGCTGACTCAAGTTCATAAACAAATGTCATATCTTCGTCGCTCGTAAATTTTTGTAGTTCTTGCATTTTAGAATCAGTTGCGGTTGACTCATACCGACGTAAAGGCGGAGAATCATAGTAGTAAGGCTTTTCTTCTGCAACATCGTCTGCCCTGAAGCTCTCTTCTGTTTCATCAGCATCTGCAACAAATATAACAGATACAAGCATTCTATTAAATAGATCAGAACCTTCTTTAAGCTGAACCTTTGTTGGCGTTTACGAAGATCTCGTAAAGCCAAATGCACAAAAAAGGAATCGACTTTTATTAGGACAGGTGCAATTGAAATTAGGTTCAGGTAGGTGGATTACGGTAGTAGATTAACAACTGTAAATTATTAATTCTTTAACCAAAAAAAGCCTGGACGCAGCAGGTGCGTTGTGGTAGTAAATTTTAATAAAAATGTTTTTAATGGCTAATATATTTTTTAATGAAAGGCATTCAATCTAGTTAGAGGTATAACCTATATAGTAGAAAAAATACAGCATACTTCATCACACGTTTACTGAACAAGAAAGTACAGAAATTTTCCGAAAATAAACTTTAAATGTTCCCGAAAAAACTGGTCCGACTGTCCTGGTGAACGAACCTCTTTAAGCCATTTACACACCTGCCAAGAGATTATTTTTTTGACAATAATGAAAAAAGAAAATATTTGCATGAAAATTTTCAAAGAATGTCTTTCAGTAAGTAATGTTTCACGAAAATTTGCTAAACATTTCTTTTCACGAAGATAAAATATTTTTTTACAATAACTTATTAAACATTTATGATTAGTTTCCAAACATTTCTCAAATATCTCACGAAAAATCATTTCTGTGGAAATACCAAGAAAAATTCAACGAAAAATTAGAAATTTTTTGTAAGAAAATTTTTTGAAAAAATAAATAAAATTCAGATTTATTGGTATACCTAATCTGTAACTTAAACTGAAAGAAAATATGTAAAAATGTATTTTTTTTATTTCAACGAAAAGTATGAGGGGAAAATACTTATATTTTCATGTCACAAGCAGTCAGAAATGAGAACGTTTATGCAGGCCGTCACTTTTGTCATTTGTAAAAAGAATGTATCTACTACGTATATATTAGCGAAATGTAAACATAGGAAATTCTATCCAATTAATTACTTTTTAACTTTTTTGTACCAAAGCGTTTATTTACTTTTTTTTAATTAACCAAACCTTCACATAATCTAATTGGTTATTAGAATTTAATAAATAAAAACATTTGTTTAAAACTAATTCGTACATAAATCAGGATACGCGATTATAGATGTAAATATTTTCAATATTAGCGGGTTTAGCTTTATTAAGCGTTACACAACAGATAAAGCAGAAACTAAAATACAGGCTGCTCCATCTTACAAAAATAACTACATTTCGAATTTTTTCAAAATTAGGTTCTACTTAAGGGCGCTTGTATATGACATCTCGATTTTCTTGACGGATAATATAAATGAGAACCTCTTTTAGTACGCCGTTTGCTTGAAAGTCGGCTATCTATTGGTAAAAACGCCATAACACGATTTTTTATATGAGCGTAAAACTTTAACAACATGCATTGTATATGGACAGAACATGTAAAAATGCAATAGTATAAGGGCTGATATATTAAAAAATATATAATTTGTATCATCAACGACTTATGGATCAAGTGTGATTGCCAAAATGAGTTTGTAAGATGGAACTCAATACACGCTTTAAATAGCGCATATAACTTTTTGTTGTATCCTGTATAATAACGGATAAATTAAGCTTTACCCTAGAAATGCGGCACCCTGTATATATGTAAACAAATATAAACTGAAGTTGACACAGGATGTGGGTTCTAGGGGGCCTAGTTCGCGCTAATGAATTGCGATTGTTTTCAACGAAAATTTGCTAAAAGTGACTTTAATAATAAACTCTATAACTGAAACTACTTCCGAAACATCTTTATGTACCACATGTGTTCAAAACTATTAGCTGTGCATATGACCGTATAATAAATATATTAATTATGATAATATTGATTTGGCAGACAAAGTGTACAGCGTGTCATACAAAGGAGCATTTGTTACTACTTGAAATAGACGTCATTTTTTAATTACAATTTCAATGAAACATGGAAAAAAGCATGTAAGGCTAGATGCATTTTCGCAACAATTAGAACCGTAGACCGGTTTCGCTCTCATTAGAGCTCTTCAACACGGCATACTAATTGCAGCAAAAATGCACCAAAAGTAATACGGCTATGGTATAGCCAGCCTTTCAACACTAAGTGAGTGGTGGATGTGCCGCCACCTAGTTGCGGAACCAAGTAGTATGTTGTCACGCCAGCTTCAAATAACACAAAGTGTTAAAAAAAATAGAGACTGCATACAACTAACTAACAATTTAGAAAATTGTCAGCCCTGGCCCATTTCTACCCCAATATAGGGACAAAGTATGTAAGGCTAGATGCATTATCGCAACAATTAGAACCGTAGATCGGTTTCGCTCTCATTAGAGCTCTTCAGTACGGCATACTAATTGCAGCAAAAATGCACCAAAAGTAATATGGCTATAGTATAGCCAGCCTTTCAACAATAAGTGAGCGATGGACGTGCCGCCACCTAGTTGCGGAACCAAGTAGTATGTTGTCACGCTAGTTCCAAATAACACAAAGTGTTAAAAAAAATAGAGACTGCATACAACTAACTAACAATTTAGAAAATTGTCAGCCCTGGCCCATTTCTACCCCAATATAGGGACAAAGTATGTAAGGCTAGATACATTATCGCAACAATTAGAACCGTAGATCGGTTTCGCTCTCATTAGAGCTCTTCAGTACGGCATACTAATTGCAGCAAAAATGCACCAAAAGTAATACGGCTATAGTATAGCCAGCCTTTCAACACTAAGTGAGTGGTGGACGTGCCGCCACCTAGTTGCGGAACCAAGTAGTATGTTGTCACGCTAGCTCCAGATAACACAAAGTGTTAAAAAAAGAGACCGCATACAACTAACTAACAATTTAGAAAATTGTCAGCCCTGGCCCATTTCTACCCCAATATAGGGACAAAGTATGTAAGGCTAGATGCATTATCGTAACAATTAGAACTATAGACCGGTTTCGCTCTCATTATAGCTCTTCAGTACGGCATACTAATTGCAGCAAAAATGCACCAAAAGTAATATGGGTATAGTATAGCCAGCCTTTCAACAATAAGTGAGCGATGGACGCGCCGCGACCTAGTTGCGGAACCAAGTAGTATGTTGTCACGCCAGCTCCAGCATATTTACTGCAATTAGTATGCCGTACTGAAGAGCTCTAATGAGAGCGAAACCGGTCTACGGTTTAATTGTTGCGAGAATGCATCTAGCCTTACATACTTTGCCCCTAATTGGGGTAGAAATGGGCGAGAGCTGACCATTTTCTAAATTGTTAGCTAGTTGTATACAGTCTCTATTTTTTTAATACCTTGTGTTATTTGGCGCTGGCGTGACAACATACTACTTGGTTCCGCACGTCCACCACTCAGTATGGAAAAAAGCATTGAAACTATCGTCGTCAATTTAGCTTTAGCTTTGGTACTCCAGAAAACTCTACTTTTCACCCTTATTTTCACAAGATCTTCATATACCAGGTCTCACTGCACACAAAACTTCATATTTTTTTAAAGCTCGATTACTAAAATAAATTCAACTTGGTAGAAAGTCGACACAAATTAAAGAAAACTATGTACATGGTGTTCAAATAACTTCGACTGACTAGCATATCTCCGTAACCATCTTTCTTAGAGCTTCCGTATATTTTGAGATATAATATCTTTTAGCCCTACTTTTCCAAATGAAAATGTTACATTATGATGAAAAGTAGTAAAAAAAAATGAATCATATCTTAGGCCTATACAGATACAAATTAGAACAGTTTGTTTTGTTGCATAGATTTTTAATTGGTATTTAATATCAGTTACTCCGTATTGAGTTTGAATTTACGATATGGTTGTCAGGGGGCGCTATTCAACAGTAATTTCAGTTTGTAATTTTTCTAAAAATTTTCAACCAGAAGCATTATATTTTCTCATGTTAGTATCACTAGGAGTGAAAAAGTGAAAAAAATGCAAAAAAAGTCACGTTGATATCTTTTATCAGAACCAAAGATATAACCAGTCAAAACTTTATTGCATACTCTGCGGCATATGGTCAATAACCTCAAAGAGAGTTATAGATTTGAAAATATCACAAATGACTTCTAAATGAAAGGCTTGCTGTCAATAATTAGACAATCTGACATTAAGTATTACGAATTAACTGTTTATAGAACCCTGATCTACAATTATTTAATGCCATTATCATAATTTCAAATCAACGAGCATGTTTGACGTTTATTTCCAAAGTTATGAAAATATGAATCAGGCAGCTAAGGTATTTGCCACCAGTTTTTTAGAAAGGCGTCGTCCTAGGAAAAAAGCATTCCCATGCTTGGCACAAAGATATCCAGTGATACGAAGACGAAGAAGTGATAGATCAAAAACAAATGTCATCAATGTCATATTGATCTGAATCAGCGAATAAGCACTGGATAGATATCTAAAGATTTGGGAATACCCATAACCACTGCGCATAATATTTTGAAAGATAACAGGTAGGTACTTAAGCATTTAATAAAATTATTTAACATAGAATAAATGCTTTAGGAGGCGTAAATACTCTTAACGCATTAAAAAGTATTTTTATGCATCCTTTTACTATTTTTTAGGTTGCACCCATATCATCTGGTTTTACAGCAGGCCCTAACGGAGAACGACTTTGGCAATCATATACATTTTTTTGATTGGTTGCTAAACGTGCTACCAGAAAACCCGCAGCTTATATACAAAATGCTCCGGACAGATGAAGCTACTTTTAAAAGCGTAGAAAATCTCAACCCATATAATATGCGTCAGTGGGCACATAATAATTGAGATTGGTTGCGGGAAAAACAATTTCAAGGTTTTTGAAACATGAACGTTTGGTGTGGAATAGTTGGAGGTCCTCATATTTAATCAGCCAGTTAATGCAGCAGATTATATAAATTTTTTGAAAAGTGAGCTACCCATATTAATAGAATATATATATATATATATATATATATATATATATATATATATATATATATATATATATATATATATTCTTTCAGCATGATGGATGTCAGGATATTTTGCTAGGAATGCCAGGGAATGTTTAAATTAAATTTGTAACTGGAGGCGGATTGGAAGATGCAATATATTCCCATGGTCTGCGAGATCACATGACCTAACATGTATTGATTTTTATTTGTGGGGACGCTTAAAGTTTCTGCTTTATCAAACTAAGCCTACAATCAGGTTAAATATGATAATAAGACCCAAGCAAGCTATCCAATTCATCTCTTAAGCAAAGATTCAAGCAGCCGCTTCCTCTGCACTTAAAAGAGATCTTTATATATTGAAAATGACGGTAAGCAGCTTGAACATCTAAGGTACTGAGATGTATGAATAACATTCTGAACATTTTTACAGTCTGCTATTTATTTATGTTCAGCACATTGACAGTGTGCCGTATAATGTGGAATAAAATTTTTACTCATATCGCCGGTTCTAATAAAGATATCAACGTTTTTTAAAAATTTGTCTCACTTTTTAATTCCTAATCCTGCTAATATGAAACAATTCTATGCTTATATTTGAAAATTCTGAGAAAAAATTACCAACTTGCATTATTGTTAAATAGCGCCCCTTGGCAGCGATATCGTAAATCTAAAAGCGATACTGAGGAATTAATACAAAATGTCAATTTAAACTCTGTCATATTTGTAACTAAACTTTTTATCCGGAAGCTCTAAGGAAAATGGTAACGAAAATGTGCTAGTCTGTCAAAGTTATTGGAACACCCGGTACCTTTACAAATACAGTAAAGATGATTGGGGAGACACAAAATATTACAAAGAACACATTTTTCATTGTCATATTCTTTGACGATGTAACGATAGTGCAGCATTATTAAAAATTTTATCTTCTGTTTGAAGGATCCAAGATTTTTAAATTTAACACTTTCCGGAAAACAGCTTTACAAATAAATTCTGCAAAATGTCTTATTTTCAAACGATTAAGAGGGTGTGTTTACTAACTTGCACCACAAGTTGTACATTTGTAAATCGCGTTTCTCAGAATGTATTTTGTTTTCCGTCCTGTCTACCTTATACAGCCTGTACGAAGTTAGGTCTGCTACAGTGCTAATTTTGTTATTATTAAAAAGTTGTGTAGTTTTTCTTGCTGGTAACGACGGTGTTAACAGAAAAAAATCAACGTCGCGTTTAGTTTGACATTTAAAAAAATATAATTTCTTTAGATAAAATGCCCTGTATATCATATAAAGTTTTGAGAGGCAGTTCGATTTGGTACAAAAAATCTTGGAGACTTTTTAGATAAAATGTGTGTGTGTGTGTTTTGTTTCTTTAACGTTGGCCTATTTCCGCGACTATGGCCAATCACCGACGCCAGGGAGCAGTTTCACCACACTATCCTGGAAGTTTTGCCGAACCCCTGTCTTTCTATAAGGAGGGTTGGGGTTCTTTAGCGTGCCCAGAATCGCATGGATACGGAACCGACGGCTTTACGCCCCCTTCGAAGGGCGGAACGTGCAGACATTCAACTTGCTCAAATACAATGCCAGAACCTCGGTTGATGGTAATTGTACAGTGTTACTGAAAAAGTGAAAGGAGTACCCTGGGATCGAACCCAGTACCCTTCGGTTCAGAGGCACACGTTCTTACCCCTGAACCACCGAGGCTAGATAAAATGTAAAACTGGAAAACATAACGACTTTTTCGAGGTTGTTTTGCATTGCCATTAATAAACTTAACGTGTCCACTGAAGTATCTTCAAAGGCATTTGTGCGTCGAAAAATCTTAGGAGCCTCAGCACGTTGTGGATAGTTTACAGTATAAAGTACAAAATGTAAGAAAAATGCAAATATACAGGCTGTTTTAAAAAACATGCGCCATCGCGTGTCCATAGATTCCTGACGTAATATCATTTTTTCGCCTCGTTTCATAGCTAGGGATAGGTATTAAAAGTTTTTTATTTATATTTTTGAATTATTCCAAATTTCTCAAAAACGACTGTAGCAATTAGAATGAAATATGAAAGGTGAAAATTCTTCAAACTAGTATATATTTTACTGCTAAAAAAAATTGGACAGATTTACCAGGGTCATGTGTTCTAAAAAAACCTGTATAGCAAAATCAAGATATATCAGTTAAAAGAAAAATTAGTTATTAATAAGCATTTAAGCAAAAAAATTTGTTAAGTTAGATACTTTTATAAAAATTCGCTACTACGACGCACTAACTGCGTCCAAGCTTTTTGTTTTGCTAAGTGATAGCAATTATAAGGGAAGCACTTCAAATTCTACAAAAAGATTCATTTTCTTCCTTGCGATTGACAGTGTAAAACTTTTGTTTATATAAAAACTATACCACAAAAAATGCTAAAATAGCAGCGCGGAAGTAGCAAACCCCATTTTCTGAAAGAAAACTTCAGGCCGCCAATATTTTATTTAATTATATCAAAGATTCAGGAAAATTGAAACGAATTTCTCAAAAAAAAAAGGAGCGAAGAAGATTCGTATTGTGGACGAGGAGAAGGAACTTAAAATTTCAACCCACTTGAGAACTTAGTCTAATAATATTTTGCACAAAAAAGTAACGCTTACTGCACTATTTTTTGTACCTAGAAAAAATACAAATTTGTCACATTTACATTTTGACCAGATCAAGAACTCCATGTAAATGACGAGCAGAGAAGGTTACACTTTTGACAGTGGCTGGAGAGTCATAATATTGACAAATAAATTTCGAGGACGGATAAAATCAATCTCACAAGCAAGGGATGTGTAACAGGACAAATCATCATTATTTCACAAGATTTTTTTTTCTAATCGAACCATCAAATCTTCGGCAGCGTTTCAGTAATAATGTTTGGGACGGTAGGATTAGCTCCAGAATTAGAGGGCATATATTCTAGGAAGGAGGTTTGACAGGTAAACGTTATATGAAATTGTTGAGCAAAATTGTGGAACAGTTTCTAGATAATTTGAATTTGACCAATACAGAGCAACTTCTCTTTCAACAAGATAATAATAGCCCATAATTCTAGAAAAGTTCATTTAATCTTGGGGAATAATTTGGAAATGGAATTTTAGTAGTTCATGCTTCTTCTCAATGGCATACATGGTCTCAGGATATCACCCTTTGCTTTTAGTGAATTTTCTTTAAAAAAAATCACTAATGCGGAGATCCCGACTTTTGGATTTTGAAAAAAAATCTTCAAATTAGCTCTAACTAGGCCCCCTAGAACAAATATCCGGGGTCAGTTTCGATTTCCATATGTTTATATATATATATATATATATATATATATATATATATATATATATATATATATATATATATATATATATATATATATATATATATATATATATATTGGTACATAATTTTACAATGTGTTTCAAAAATAAGCTTAATGCTTGTGCTTGCAATAAACATAATTTTATTTTCTGACTCGCCTAAAGGGAACTGCTAAATCTTGCTACCGTCACATTTTTAATTTTGTTAAATCTTTAAAAACATTGAACTTCCTTTCTGCCACAAGTAGTTCCACTACTACTCTTAATGTGGATGTCTCATTTCACAATAAATTCTCCTCTTAAACCAGAAAATTCCTCCAAAATCCTGATATCAATTACAACACAAAAATTTTGACATTGTGATATATATATATATATATATATATATATATATATATATATATATATATATATATATATATATATATATATATATGTGTATGTATGTATCACACAGATAACTCAAAAAATTATGACCGGATTTTGAACAAATTTGGTGAATACCTTCCTTTTACAAGTGGCATGGATAAGTTCGTTAGCCAAGAAAATGGGCCTTGGTTTTCGCGGAAAATTTGGTGTTTTCTTTCGAAAAGAAAATATATCTCCGGAAATAACAAAGCAATGGCAACCAAATGGTACGCGGGTTCACACAATCACAAGTAAATTACGTACCGAAATTTAGCTCTGTATGTTAAAACACAAAAAAGTTATAGGCATTTAAAGAAAAATAAATTGGGGTTTTCCTTAAAACGTCAAAGTCGCGATTTAAAACGTCAAAATTGGCAACATTTAGGCAAAGAACTTGAATCTAATACGGGCTATGGAAAGAAAATCTCTCAAGCAGAATGTTTAAACCCTATAATCTTAGTATCAACCGTCATTGTCCTTCATTTTACTCAAATGTTTCCCGAAAATTCATTTCAAGTAGACCCTTTCCTGATGCTTGACAGTAGCCATAGCTATAGAGTTTATCGTTTAGTGGTATATAATTTTTGTCGAATTTTCGTAAAAAATCAATAAAGCTCAATATATCCCTTATTATACAAGATATGAAAAAGAATGTATACATTAATTATAGAGTGTCTTGTGCTGCATCTTAAAAAATTATTTTTACAATCATGGGCTGGCCCATAAGTCTTTGGTGATACAAATTTTCTTTCTTTTTAGTCGAACACGCCTTATGTTATTGCATTTTTGTTTTCTCCATCGAAATATAATGCATGTTTGTAAGAAAAGAAATTCTGGACGCCGCAAGTGTTTTATGGTAGCGAATTTTGATTAAATGCTTCATATTTGAATAGCTCAATTTGCTATTCACCTATAAGGTTGACCAAGAAACGAGTTTTTTCGGAATACTTTAAGTTTACTTTCGGATTTTTTTCTACATTTTCAAACAATAAAGTTATTTTGATGAAACATGGCACATTTTTATGAAAATTCACTACGATAACGCATTTGCTGCGTCCATACTTTTTTTGTGATAGGGTGTTTTTAAAAACTAAGTCTACGCACCAAAATATGTTAATCTAGCGGGCTTAAAGAATGGGTTAGAAATTGTATACGCATTGCGGACCGCCGAAAATATCTAAAAGCTACCAGGAGTGTACGAAAATGTGCTCAAAAGTGCATTGAGGGAACGGGTGGTATTTTTGAACATTTGATGTAAAATATGTTCTTCATTTATATATTGTAGTGATTTATTTATTTTATTTCATTTATTAAGTTATGATTATTCATTGTGTCTTATTTGTCAAATCTGTTTTTAGTGTTTTCAATTTTAATCATCCTGATTGTTGAAGTGTTGCATCGGGATTTATAAAATCAATAAACTATGATTACCGTTCAGTTATTTGTTGTTTCCATGATATCGCGATATATTAAGAGTCTTTTTAAAAGTCGTTGTATCTCTCTGGTTTTATATTTTATAAAAACACTTTATCTTTTTAAAAAAATATTTTTGTTCCAAATTGCCTTTCAAATTTTAGAATAAAATAAAGGGTTTTTTTTTTAGGAAACATATTTTTGTTCATCATATTTTTGCAGTATCATGATGTGTACTCGAGCGGTTGGTGCCAAAAACTACGACCTCAGAAAAAATAGTGCCGGGCGGTAAGGGGCTTAGGTCTCTCGGCGGAGTGAAGAGCAGTCAATTTCGACCAACGGTATCGTGGAGTTGTTGCATATAACGCCTCCTCAGATTCACGGGAATTGACTTGTGTATCATTAACTGTATTGTACTGTGATTGTACTTTGGCTGTTAATTAATAATTACAGCTATTTGTATAGTTTGCTATCTAATTAAAAACTTTCAGTTGCACTTTGAAACTGTTCGTTTCAGTAAACTCTGAATACCTACCATAACGCAGAATAAGTGGACAGTTACATTTGGACCCTCACAGAGACTAAAAATTTAACAAAATAAAGAGTTGGCCTTCAAGGGAGAAAGTGCAGAGGTAAGTTTACACCTACCAAGGATCCAGATATCCATTTTGAAAACTGTAGGCGACAGAAAAGCGGAAGCATACCTATCTCTCTACTCACCACGGTCACCGCGCAGCTAGTGGTGGTCGCGCTACTATAGGCGGAGGCACAGTAAAAATAGCAGAACTACATTTACAGCACGAAGGCTCATTGCTAGCAATCACCAGCAAAAGCGATGACGTCAGGTCTCAGTACATAGACGACGGGGCCGCGAGTGTTTACAAGTTTGCTTGCCGTTGCTCTATGCCTCTAATGTCGAGAGGTTATGTATATCTCCCCAAAAAATCCTATGTAGTAAGCCTCGTTTTACGCAGGAACTGAACCAATGTTGATTTTATGTCAAAGTATTAGCTTAGAGCCTCGGTGGTTCAGTGGTAAGAACGTGTGTCTCTGAACCGAAGGGTTTTGTCTTTGATTCCCAAGGTGACCCTTTCACTTTTTCACTAAATATTGTAATATTAACATCAACCGAGTTTGCGGCATTAGATTTGAGCAAGTAGAATGTCTGCACGTGTCTCTCTTCAAGCCGGGCTTAAAGCCGTCGCTCCCGCGTCCATGACATGTTGGGCACATTAGAGATCCCTACCCACCTTACAGAAACGGAGAGGTTCCTCAAAATTTCCAGGGTAGTGACTTTTTCCCAGTTTACAAGGATTTCCAAGCGACGTTTAGTGCTCACTTCTGGTGGGTGAAAAAGTAAAGAGATCTTTTTTTAAAACTCGAGCGTGCGCGTTTGTGTATCTGTGTGCTTTTTTATTTAACGTCGGTCTAGTTCGCTACAATGGCCAATCACCGACGCCACGGAGCAGTTTCACCTCACTATCCTGGAATTTTTGCTGAATCCCTGCCTTTCTGTAAAAAGGGTAGGGATTTTTAACATGCCCAACATAAAATGGATACGGAACCGACGGATTAACGCCTCTACCGTAATGCAGAAAGTTCAGACATTCCACTTGCTCAAATACAATGCCGCAACCTCGGTTAATGTTAATTGTACAGTATATACTGAAAAAGTGAAAGGAGAACCCTGGGACACGGGACCGACGGCTTTACGCCCCCTTCGAAGGGCGGAACGTGCAGGCATTCAACTTGCTCAAATACAATGCCAGAATTGTAATTTATTACAGTTTTACTGAAATAGTAAAAGGGAAACACTGGAAATCGAACCCAGTACCCTTCGATTCAGAGGCACATGTGCTTACTACTGAACCACCGAGACTCTTGTTCTAAAACTTAATCATGGGAAATACGACAGTGAAAGTCAGGCTGACCATTAATGAAAAATAATAAGTCATCAATATCAATATAGCCTTATAAAATATAAAATCCATGTTTAATCACCTTCAAGTTTGTTTTTCATCCGCCATTATAACAACCTGACAACTGTGGCTAAAATGGGAATCTAAAAGTCTAATAGAAATGTTTAAAGCTCCATAGGCATCCAACATTATTCTGTGAGTTACGCGCTTTGGAGCCTTAAAGAGACCGTATAATGGCACTACCAAGGGTTATTCTTTCAAGACCTTAGAAAAAGTCACTTACAAGTTTCGGCCCAACATGACTGCCAACAAAACCAAGCAATTCAATAGTAAAAAGAAAAATAAAACGATCAAAAGTGTTCATAGTTATGGACAAGTGAAAATTTCCAATTATTATGATATTTTTCACCTAGTGGGAATATTCACATGACCATCTCTGTCATAATTAGTCGCCATTTTTTTCACAGAACTTCATACATCGGTCAAATGTCACTTGAAAAATATGACCCCTATTTTTTAAGATTTTTTATTAGAACAAATGTCTGTAAATTTCGGAGAATCAAACTCTACGTTGTTGAAAATTATGGGACGCTTAGTTTTAGTGCGTTCTCTGAGATGACCAATGACCATATGTCCTTAATATTTTCATAATTTTTGATACCACTGGCTGGATTACAGAAATGCGATTTTAATGGGTATGTATAATTAAAGCTGTTACACTTTTTCTTGCGTGAAAAGCTAATCGTCAAATCATATCCTCATTGAGATTTGATTTATATTTTTTCTGTAAGACTCATGATAAGTTTGCTGCTGGAAAAATCTTTTTGCATTCAGAATATTCTTCTCAAAGCAGGTGAAAGACAAATAAAAGCATCCACGTTTAACTTCTTTAAATCGGCAACCACAACAGAAAAATCCCATTGTTACTAGTCATAAGCATCTACATTTAACGCTACGGAGGGACAGACATATTAGACAGACTGCTCAAATCGCTATCATGAGAAACCCTACTTCCAATGCAAAAAGTAAGACGTCCCTTGAAGAAACTATTAGAAGAGATAAATATTAACGAAACCAATACCCTCTTTAGTATAGGGTATTGGAATAATAACAGTCTGTTAGGGGCAAGGAAACTGGAGGAAGCAAAGAAGTTAACGAAATAAGTAGGTATTGATATACCTCGCACATTAAAATTAAATGGTCCAAAAAACAGATTCTTTAGGTCTAACGATGACATGGTGATATATACTGAAAGAGCGGGCTGAAAAAGAGATTTGGTCTCAATTATTGTATTACGGAAGAAACGGGTGAATGAAATGAACACATATCATATCAGAGATAGGATACTTATGGTAAGAATTGAAGCAAAGTTCCAAATTATCGCGATAATACAAGTCTACTTTGAGACTTCCTAAATAGTTTGAATGCAAAAGATCTCTATAAGAACTTGTGGAAGCATGATAAGTTAGCTGTAAGGGGAAATTTCAGTGCAGTAGTAGCTTAGATTGACAATTAGCTAATTAAAAAGAGAACAAGATCATGGAGTCGTTTTATAGAAAGAGCGAAATACAAAGCTGGGAATACATAAAAAAGAAACACAAGGAGATACTAGAAAGTACCAAATATATTTTAATATTACCACCAAACGTCTCAGAAATCTGTGACGATTCTACACATACGAGTATCCTCGACGAGGCGTAGAGGGTGATCATTGTTTGGTTCTAGCGAAAATATAAACAAATAGTTTGTAAAGAAGTAAGGATGGAATGTACACATGCTAAGAGATGCAGAGAAACTAAAAAGCTTAAAGTAGAAAGCAATAAGGTAAATATCAACGGTGGAATATTTGCCTGCTCAGAAATTAGTACAGACAATAGATAATTTGTTTCTGCATTAAACTACAGGAGTTTTTTTTTAGCTAGGTTCAGAATGACGTACTGAATGTAAAAACACAAAATCCTTACAAATTAGGAAGGCGGAAGTGTCGCCATTTTGAGAAAAACCGTTTCGGCCTATATCTCCGCAACCGTGCACTTCAGGCCAAAAATGGTAATGACCTTTATTGTAGATAAATACATTTGTCATCTTTTTTGTAATTTTTTTGTATCACTCACCGTTTACAACTTATAGGACTATTAGCATTCATTTATTGACTTTTTTAACTATATCTTTGTTAATAATTGTTTAAAAAATAAAATGCTTATAACTTAACTTTTTAATAGACAAATTTTCTAGAACTTCTACTTAACACTTTTTTTTCTCCAATATTAGTGAACCTTCTTAAAAAAAAAATTCACTAGGGAGACCTCGACTTTTGAATTTTTTGTCCCCTAGAACACATATCCGGAGTCAATTTAAATTTTTATATGTATATATATATATATATATATATATATATATATATATATATATATATATATATATATATATATATATATATATCACAACGACTACTCAAAAAATAATGGGCCGATTTTGATTAAATTTGGTGAATACCTTCCTTTTGCAAGTGGCTTGGTAAGTTTGTTAGCCAGGAAAATCGGCCCAGGTTTTCCCGGAAAATTTAGTGTTTTCTTTCCAAAAAAAAATATCTCTGGAAATAGCAAAGTAAGGGCAACCAAATTTGGTGCGCCGGTTTACACCATAATAAGTAAATTATCTACCAAAATTTAGTTTTGTAGGTTAAAAGATGAAAAAGTTATAGGCATTTAAAGAAAAATAAATTGGGCTTTTCCCCAAAACGTCAAAGTCGCGATTTAAAACGTCAAAATTGGCAATATTTACGCAAAGAACCTGAAACTAATATAAGCTATGGAAAGAAAATGTCTCAAGAAGAAAATGTCTCAAGACGAATGTTTTACAAATCCTGAAGTCTTAGCTTCAACCGTTATTGTCCTTCATTTTACTAAAATATTTCAAAAAAAAATTGTCGATTTAACGCGTTATAACTTTGAAAATATAGATTTGAGGAAAAAAGTTTTGAGTGAAAGTTGTAGGAAATTTGTATACTGAAAGGTTAAGTTAAGCTTTTTATTTTTCTTAAACAATTATTAACCAATATATAGGTAAAAAAGTCAATAAATGAATGCTAATAGTCGTATAAGTTGTAAACGATGAGTGATACAAAAAAAAAATCTAACCAAAAAGATGAGAAATGCAATTATCTATAATAATGGTTATTACCATTTTTTGCCTAAAGTGCACGGTTACGAAGATATAGGCCAAAACGATTTTTATCAAAATGGCGGCACTTCCGCACTCCTAATTTGTAAGGATTTTGTATTTTTACATTCAGTACGTCATTCTGAACCTATCTATCAAAAAAAAAAAAAAATAACTCCTGTAGTTTAGTGCATTATGGACAAAAGTAACCAGCTCCTTTATTGCCTGTACTAAATATTAAGTTATTCAAAAGTGGCTTCGCAGTTAACATGAAAAATACAAAGTCAGTTTCTCAGCAGTAAAATATTGCTATTTCAAAAGCAGCGAATATGTGAAAAGGTAACTTGAATCTGACAGTATGTGTACAGAGCTACGTGGAGAAGATTATGTTTACCATAGTAAACAGATTAAGAGGCAAATTTTGTAGTTGCCTTTAAACATTCGGATTTTGACCATACATAGCCAACAAGGAAATGTTTTTAGGTAGAATGTCAAATGATGAAAATTTGCTGCTTAGCTTTGTGCCCATAAACAAGAAGTTTTTACAGTCTGTAATCATATGATCTTTTCGAATGAGAACTCATCTTGCCAAATGATTGGTTAAAAGTTTTCAGCAAAATTAAAGTATTTTTTTTCAAAACACAGAGATGTGAATGTCAGGTTATCAGGTACCAAGGTTTATAGATTAGATAGGTTGCCTGGTAACTTTGAGAGGGGATATACGCGAGACTACACGTCATGTGTATTTCAGATGCGGATATTTCCATAGTTTAAGATAGCGTTTTGGTGTTTTAAATAACATTTATTAAAAATTTGTATAGCCTTTAATGTGTTTCTTACAAAAAAAAATCAAATACGATTAGTTGCAGATTTATTTTGATATTTGTTTTGTATGAAAAAGCAGTTAAATTGAAACAATTATCTTAAAGTCTTTCTTGAGGTTTTGTGTTATAAACATAACTGCAGTGAATCAAAAGTATTACGCATTGGACCTTATTTATTCAAGATTACTTTTGTATTTAACAATTAGATCGGTGCATCATCACAAAAGTAGATAAGTATGTGTTTAATGTACAATAACTCAATAAATAACTTAACCTAAATATATGTTTCCATGCCTGGTGGAGTTGTTAGTGTATTAATGTGCAAAAATAATTCTGAGAAGGCAATTGAAAGCGGAGAGAAAATCTCCTTCCCTTCTTTTCCAAAATAAGTAAAAATAAATTATTAGGTGAATTTGCATATGAGCTCTCGGAGGGCTTTTAGAAAAAAAAATCTGAAACATGTTTAGAACCCTACTAGGATGCATAAACCACAAGAAATATTCCTTGCAAACCATCCCCAAAAAAGTTACGGTAACAGGAGTGAATAGGGGTGCTTGTCAAGAAAGAAGATAAAATGTCTGAATACAGCAAGTGCGTTATGGAAGTGAATTTTCATAAAAGTATTATTAATAGCGAATGAGTCTCTTTAATTTAAGCAAGCACCAATTTGGTTACCGGTATAACCTATATAGTAGAAACAGTGTACCATATTTTATCAAAATAACTTATTGCTTGAAAATGTACACACATTTTTCAAAAATAAATTTCAACTGCTTCCGTAAAAACTGGTACCTAACTGGTAGCTAACGTATCTTAGGTTAGTAGCAAATTGTGTATTGAAATTTGAAGCATTTAATCAAAACTCGCTACCAAAACGCACTTACTGTGTCTCGACTTTTTGTTACAAACATGCATCATATTTTGACAAACAATGCAAAAATTCAATAACATAAAGGATGCTAGAAAATTTTTTCTAGGTATCACCAACGACTTAATAGCATCTGTGATTGTCAAAATCATTTAATAAGATGCAGCTCAAGACAACCTATAATTAACGTATACAATTATTTATCGTATCTTGTATAATAAAAACTGTATAGAGCTTTACCGTAAAAATGCGTCATCATGTTTAAAAAAACTGAAACTAAACCTGGGGGCCTTGTTTGCACTCATTTGAACAAATCTTTTTAAAATTCTAAAGTCAAGGTCTCCTCAATAACGAATTTTTTATACGAAAATTAACTAAAAATTATAGACCGTTAAGCCATAAACGTAACTAAAACTACTGCCAAAGCAACAGAGAAAGACCTATTTGAAATAAGTTTTCTGGAAATATTTTAGTATAATATGACTTTTGAAGCTAAAGCCTGAGAGGTTTGTAGAACACTCCTCTTGTGACATTCTCTTTACATAACTCGTATTTATTTCCTTATATATAATTTTATAGGTACTATGTGCAACACTAACCTAGGCGTTTTAATTTGGTACATGATAAGCTCCACAAGGATAAGTTGGATACTTAATCTTCTTAAAAAGTATTTTTCATTGCAGGATACAAAAGTTCCATTCTAGATATAAGCAAAATATCAAAGACTGATTCAAGGTATGTAATTTCCCAAATATGTGGACCTAGTAGCTCAATTTCATCACAAGTATCTCTTATATCTTAATAGAGACGCCGCAAAAATGTCCCACGTGATAACCATTTTGCCTCGCAATAAAATAGTAACGCTGAATGTACTGCACCCATGTCTACAAAGTGCAGAAGATATTCTTTATGTTGGGGGTCTTATTTTTATATAGTTTACCACGATTACCACCGTCGTTTGCACAATATGTAGACCATGATTTATTTCTTTGGAAGCCAGAGCTTTTTTGTGGATCATGCAATGTGTCAAGATATATTGTGGAGTTCTCGTTTTACAAGTGCCAGTACACTTTGGAATCTTACAGACATTGTCGGTGCATATTTCCACGCATATTTTCCACTCGATGTGTGCCATATTTAGAAAATCATTTAAGACAGCAAATTATGCAAGGTCTGTTGCTTTGAGTTCTATTTGTTTACAGCATCGTAGTTCTTATACTGCTGACATAACATTGCAACACTGAGCGTAGGCAATTATATTAGAATCTTTATTGCTATTTGTTGCCTCATTAGGCTCAATTGAAGACAATTTATCACGAACTCCCCGAAAGACGGATGCTACACAGCTTCAGCTTTATCGCGAATCCAGCAGGCAACAGTATCATTTGATAGATATAAGTGTTTGGCAAAATTATCTCCAAACACAGTTTCTACGATCTCAATAGCAGCTGGCAGACTGAGCTCTTCACCAATGGTGTGAAGCTTTTTACATCTGTCTATTTTATATGAAGCTTTATAAG